>CAEFZY010029171.1:0-36646 GCA_903066815.1 Brachyrhaphis roseni | reverse complement strand
GACGCCTCCCTGGTGAGGTGTTCCGGGCACGTCCCACCGGGAGGAGGCCCCGGGGAAGACCCAGGACACGCTGGAGGCACTATGTCTCCCGGCTGGCCTGGGAACGCCTTGGGATTCCCCCGGAGGAGCTGGAAGAAGTGGCTGGGGAGAGGGAAGTCTGGGCCACCCTTCTGAAGCTGCTACCCCCGCGACCCGACCCTGGATAAGTGGATGGATGGATGGATGGATGGATGGATGGATTGTTCACCCAACTCTTGTTTTAAAAAGTAATTGAAGTTATGTATTTTGTGCCTAGAAATAATAGAAAAAGAACAATTCAAATGTGTCTTTAAAATAATATGGCATATAAGCTCCTAACGAGAAAATGGAAACATGTGAGCAAAACGGAGTAATGCAGATTTCAGGCTGACATTTCACCGTTGAAACCGTAGCCCAAGTAAAGCTCAACACAGTCCATTAATAGGGTATAATCCTGCCCAGCCAATAAGGTTGTTGCCATGAGCCAAATAGATCTTCTTAGGTGTTCTCAGACTGACGTTCACTCCCTATAAACTTTAACATGTACAATTTATGTACACACCTTGCAGAATCAGCATATATTCATTTTAATAATAAAAAACACATTAATTTAAAGAATAATTACACCACCTTGCCTGCTTGTGTGAGTCCCTTCTCTATCTGCGAAGATGTAAGCTTTATACTAAATGTTGCATGCATCATCACAGTTGGAAAAAAAAAGCATTTTAAAAGTAGCCTCAAATCTTTGCCCGTTTTAGCACTGGCAATTAGTCCATGCTATAGTTCAGGTCACATGTTAGGGATTGTTTTGTGTGAGAGGAGGGGGGTAATTCTTTTGGCTGTAGCACTTACAGGATGATGGTAATTGGCTAATGGTAGAGGACAGAGCAGGAGTAATCCAATAGTTGTTCTCAGCATATTCTTGGAGAAAAACACCCTTCAAGACCAAAAGTATGGTTTTCAGGATAGTTGTACTTTCACATGTTGCTGTACCTGAATATTTTTATCTTGTTTTTTTTTACGTGTAGCATAGCACTCCACAGTTTTCATTCAGGATTAGTCTTTAATCAACAATTAGTATCACATGATATGATTACCTGACTCAAACTGATGTAGCAAATGTATCAAAGATGGCCCCCCTCTTGATGGTCAATAAAATCACTGATGTAAGTGTGGTGCCTTCTCAATCTGATTGAAAATACAAGTTAAAAACAATGCATTTGCACTCTGCTAAATTGTTGTGTAAAGTTTTTTTCACCAGTGAATGTGAAATGATTTGCCATGCTGCTACCACAAATATAATTTTAGACTGTAGGAAAATCAGAGATCGCATTCCAGCATCCAGCTCACTTTAGTAAATCCAACTGGAAGACAGACAGCTCAGTCTAAAACAGGCGCCATAGTTGCTCATGTAGGACAGGAAGGACGTCAGTCGCACTGTCGGTAATTCGAGGGGTGTAGGTGGGACTGGAGCTAGAGGTGAGCCACAGAGTCAAACTGACTGAACAGATGGTTGTCTGGATTTAGATGGCAGAGCTCGCTGAAATGGCCTACAGGATGCTGAGGTCCTTGCGGCCAGCTTTGAAATGTTGCCTGAGGGTGATTCACAGTTCGTCCAATTGCCAATTGTTGGCTGTCAGTCAGTTTATGAGCTGTAGATTAAGTTTGAGATTCTGTGGCACTCAAGTACTTGTAAACTACGGGTTCTGAATTATGGGTTCTAAATTGTAATTTATAACCCTGATAATATAGAGACATGATCCTACAGTGTTGGCAATTATTTTAGAGTAACAAAGCAGGGATCAGCGCATATTCCAAAAATAGCATGAAGAGAAATTAAATGTTAAAGCTTAGGAATTATGTCCTACAAAAATATCTATATCTAATTCAACATCTTTGCAATGTATTAAATTATAAAAAATGGATAAATATAGCACTTTTTCTTGTTTAAGAAAAAAATAAAAAAAATTGTTTCCTGCTGGATTCTAATGCTGTTTGGCTCTCCATTATATTTTATGTTATAATGTACCAAAAAACAAAATTGAGTGTGACTGGCCAGGGCTGCAAATGCGACAAATTAGCACAGCGTTGGAAAAAAACATATGTATTATTTTTTCATCTTACTTCACTACAAGCCCAGTCTTCTGTGTACTTTTTATTTTATTATATCAGATTTTCTTGTTCCTCCTGTGGAAATGCATCCCCGCAGAATAATGCTGCCACCACTATGTTTCCCTGTGGGATAGCTCACAGTTGAACTTTGAAAATTTTGCCCATTGTTCTTCAGGAAATATCTTCAAGCTCAATCAGATAGAATGGAGAGCATATGTGAGTATCGATTTCCAATCTTTGCCACAGATTCTCAACTGGATTTAGATCTGGACTTTGACTGGGCCACTCTAACACATTAACATGCTCTGATTGAAACTATTCTATTGTAGCTCTGACTGTATGTTGGGGTAGTTTTCCTGCTGGGGGCTAATACTCTGGTCTAAAAATGGCTTCCATCCATGTTCCCATCAACTTTGGCTAGCTTCCATTCCTCAGTTGAAGAAAGCAATTGCCATAGCATAATTCTGCCACTACCATGTTGTCCCATGGGGATAGTGTGTTTAGGGTGGTGTGTAGTCATTGTAGGTTTTTGTCTATACACAGCATTTTATATGCAGATCAAAAGGCTGAATTTTGGTTTTATCTGATCAAAGCACCTTCTTCCATGTTTGCTGCTCTCTACATGCAGCAAACTGAAACCTGGACTATTTATTGCTTTCTTTCACAGAAAGAGCTGTAAAATCAGGTGCATGATTTATGTCTGATTAAAGCTCTCGTTGCCTGGCCTGTAAAGTTTTATGGGCAACTATATCTTAGAAGGTATTTGTATTAATTTCTGGGTGCTTGAGATGTTTATTGCCTGGGGTATTGTTTTATTATCTAAATCTCTGTCTAAAGCTTCTCTGCAACTTTCCTGAACTATCTGCTTGGTCTTTATGGTGCTGATGTTCACTAATGTTCACCAACAAGCCTCTGAGACATTCACAAAACAACTGTATTTACGCTAAGCTAAATTAGAGGTGAAATATACTAACAAGTTATGTGGCTTCTGGGTTTTATTATCAGTTTAAGAGGCATCAGATACTACAGATTCCTAATGATTTTTGTCCAAAATTTTAAAACTGTATATATATATTTTTTTCATTTTAGTTATTTACCTTCTTTGTAATAGTCAATCAAATAGAATCCCAATGAAAAACATTAAAGTGTGTGAATACTTTTGAGCTGCACAAGTAGCTGCAGTTTGCCGTTCAAAACTTAAATGAAAAAGATATTTGATGGCAGTATACACTACTCTTAACCAATGTTACCATCACATCATTGTAATGTATCATGTTAGTTTTCATAATTGAATGTTTTACAGACACCACTATCATTAAGCTTTATTGTACCTGAATAATAAGACAGCTGTGTTTCTCCGTCTGTCCAGGTAGTTTCTGAATTTAATGATTCTTAAATTTAAGAATTTAAGAATCATTCATTCTTAAATGAATGCTTCTTCATTTAAGAAGAATCATGATTGACAAATAAGACTTTAACACACATTATATTCCTCACAGCAGGAAGGTCACGAGTGCAAATGTTGGTTTAAGCCTTTCTGTGTGATGCCTCTGTTTTGTCACTGTGTCTGTTTGGGTTTCACCAGGTAATCTGGCTTTCTCCCAGAGTTAAAGAAGTGCCTGTTAGGATAGCTGGTGAACTGGTGATGGGAGCGAGTATTCATGTGATGAAGTTCAGAGTATGCCACCTTTCGGACGACAGCAGTCAAGATCAGAGCAAAGCGTATTTTGGAAATTGGATAGATGGATTATTTGTCAGGCCTCGGGACTGTTTTCCGCTTCCCCTTGGTCTAATTAGAGACCAGCTGCTTTTCTGTATCTTGTTTATGCTGTAAATATTTATCCATTTGCATTGCCAAAATGCATAAATTTAGAAATAATCTGATGGTACAAAGCGCTGTTCACCAGCAATAATGTTCAGGAGTAGTTCTGAGCTCATGCTGTCAATACAAAATGAAGTAGGTAAACTAGAAAACAGTCCATAAAAATGTTGTTGGTGATGTGAGCCTTGATTGTGGGTATTGAGCCACTCAGGCTGGGTTGGGAGTTCTGGTCTACACTCATTTACTGGTTTTGCTATTCTAGGGCACAAAACCAGAAAATGCAGAAATCCTTCTATAACATTCACAAATCAACAGCCATTTAGCATTGGTTTTCAGCCTCGAACACTGTGCCATTAAGTTCCTTCTTATGCTCTAGATCTGTTAATGATATTATGTGCCAGGCATGTCAAAACATCCAACTTCTTTGCAACAACAAGACGATGCCTTGGGCTGTTAAGTAACTTCTCGGGTGCAGTAACACATGGCATTACTTTGAACTCTTGTGGATGTTGTAGATCCTTCTAGATTTCCAGATCTAAGAGAGATCATTAGGATAGTGGGTTCATTTTGGTCAAACACTCATCCACTTTAAATCCCGCATTAACAGAATTAACCTAGTCACCTCCTGGAGGGGTGTTTCCCTTCACCATCCTTATCTCTTACCGTTCGGCAGTTGAGACAAACAGTCAGTTGTTCAGCCATTATCTGCTGCTCACACAAACCCCAGGTAAGACTTTCTGTGTAGCTTCGATCAACACCATAATGGTACTTATAAAGTAGATAAAATTGTAAATAACTTCTATGTTTGACATGTAACATATGGCATATCTACAATGTCTTCCAGGACTCTGTTTGGCATTTGATATCAAGAAAACTCAAACAAGTGAGAAAAAACATATTTCAAGACAGTTTCTTTGGACAGGAGAGAAAAAGCATCTGAAGGACTGAGAGAAGAAGCACAAAACTGACAGCTGACCAAGACTCTGAAAGCAACTGCCATGGGAAATGCCACCAGCAGCGCGATATCGAAGGAGATCCTGGAGGATCTCAAGCTCACCACCAAATTCACTGAGATGGAAATCTGCCAGTGGTATGAGAACTTTCAGAAGCAGTGTCCCACAGGGCGCATCTCACCGGAGGAGTTTGAGGAGATCTACACCCGGTTCTTCCCCGAAACCGATGCCAAGTGCTACGCACGGCATGTGTTCCGTTCCTTCGACACCAACGACGACGGCACGTTAGACTTCAAGGAGTATATCATTGCCCTGCACATGACCTCCAGCGGGAAGACCACCAGGAAACTTGAGTGGGCCTTCTCTTTGTTCGACGTGGACAAAAATGGGTACATAAACAAGACGGAGGTGAAGGAAATCTGCCAGGTGAGGTCAGCTTTAGAGAATAGAAGAAACAGAGGTGAAAGGGTCGATGTAGTAGGAAGGCTGGCTTCACTTAGAGATGACCATTGTGTGTGTGAGAAAACATGGCTCCCTGTTTACTTTCCTCTCAAACTGGTAATTAAACAACTCTCAAATTGTGAGTTTTACTCATATTAGCTGGCATCATGTAATCCAACTCAACAGTTTTGCATTAGTCTTGTGATTGTGAGACTCATAAAAAGTTATGAGATTAACTTTTTGCATTATGTGCTCGCTAAATGTAAACGTTGAGCAGCATATGGCTTGGGTTTTCTTGTTTTCTTTGTCTTCTGTTTGTTCCATCATAGCTGTTGTTGCCTACAAATGGAGATAATCAACTCTTGTCATCGCATGTAGGTCTCAGTCTTGATTGTCATTCCAATTAGCCTGTCATTTTGACCTCCTGATAATCTCTCTGATTATTGGTTTAGCTGTCAGACAGTACAGGCAGAGTCAGACAGTAGCATGAGGGGTGTTTTCGAGCTCTACCTCTGATAGGGAGACTATCAATCATCTATGATCTAATCTTTTACTTGACAGGTGTTGGACTCTGCTGCCCCAAGCTAAACACCACACATTGCTTTCATAGCATCAGTCTGTATATTCTGTTTTAAGACAAATGATACAGATTTGTAAGAGGTTTAGGAAGATCAGCCGAGAATCCAGCTTGAATTGTAATGGGATTTATCGCCTGGCCAACTGGCTTCAGTCCAACAAAGAGTCATGTTTACGGTCACTATGTGAAATAGCTGCATTTTAAAACTTTTGCAAGACTCAAAGAAACTTAAAGAAATTATTAACAAAACTAAGAAGTAGCCTTGAACAAGAGATTATTTTCAAGTCTGTCTTGAATTTAAAAAAACTTGTCTAGGAACAAAAACTATATGCCATTTTACAGGACATTTCTTTAAATTTAGATTTGAAATGAAAGATGAAACAAATGCCTCATCTGGCAGAATAAATGACATAAACAGCAGACTTTATTTGAGCTTGATAAACCGCTTTGGCGCAGCTCCTTTCTATGTTTATAAATGACTGCATCCTCACAACCTTGTTATCTAGACTGAGATAACAAGATTATGAATAGATAGCCATGTCTAACTACACTATTTGCACTATGCAGACCACATGATCAGTGCAGTGACACTGATGTAAAGTGAAGAAAGAGAAAGAGTTGACTTCACGGTCCTTTGGTTGGCAGATTGAGTCTTGGCACTAATCCATGTTAATCTATGTGTCTTAAATGTTGGGAGATGAGAGCATCCTCTCTAAGTGGGACACACATATAAAGGCCTGAACCTGAAGTACACAGAGTTTTAGTCTTTTTCAGCCCCCTTTACGCTAAGTGGCTCATTGCAGATTGACTGATTTGCACCCTTCAGTTGAGGACTTGTCATTATTTTGACATAAGCTGCAAACTTTTGTTTTTGTGTAGAAATTTTTTTATTTAAATCTTTCTAGAATATTTGCTGTTTGGGAAATTTGAAGTCAAAAGCTCAAATTCACAGCACACACAGACAATGCCGATTCATTTAGTTTTCTAAAGTGTTCACATCTTGACATGCATCTTTTTAAATTCATTTCTGTGATTGGTGCATGTTCAGTGCAGCTGAGAAGGAGTGTGGCAGTACTTTCATCCTGTTTTTCTTTTTCTCCTCCCAACCCCCGCCTCTCAGGCCATCTTTAAGCTGATTCCCGAGGAAGAGCAGAAGAAGCTACCAGATGACGAGAACACACCCGAGAAGAGAGCCAACAAGCTGTGGGCTTACTTTGACAAGAAAGACAATGGTGAGAGGCTTCACTCGAACACCACATTCTACCCCTGCACTGTACAGCAAGGGCATCACTGGGGCATTTTTATAAATACATTTCTCCAAATTTTATTTTTATTTTATTTTTACCTTCATATATTTCACAGTTTTTGCTCCATATTCAAGCACATTTGTAATCTTTTATACATTGGCTTTACTGTGACATTAAATTAAAAACTGTCCATCTAAAATAATTATGATTTTCTGTTTAAGTTAGCTTCAGTATATTTTAAATAAAACTGTAAGAGTTTAGTGACAACAAAAATTTTACTTTGATCGACATTTTTTTCTAAAAGAATCTGAATTTCTGAATTGAACTAATAACTGAACTAATTCCCTTAAAGTAATATAAACTAAATTTGCAAAATGTCTATTTGTGAGGATTTTGTTGAAAAACAAAAGAATTTAGCACTATGTTGTTCTAATTATTTTAAAAATGTAAATTTTATTTCCCTTTAAAGTATTATCTACATTCATGTTTCCCCAAAATGTATTAAATTAAAAGCAAAAAACAAACAATAAATAATTAACAATCTCAAAACAATTTCACATCAAAAAATTCTTTTTTGATGTGAACTGTGTTTTAAGATTACATAAATATGTAATATTCAAAACAATTTAAATTTTTACACTTTTTTGGTGCAAGTAAATCTTCAGGAGGGTTGAAACCTGTTATATGGATTCTTACGCATATAACTCAGGCCCCTGAGTTATATGTGATGTCTTTTACATCACAGTTACAATTTTTGCAGATGGACTGCTTTGAAACACCTTATGCTTAATAGGGCTTTGCTACACATATATTAGTTACATATAATGGTTCTGTGATCTAAATTAGGGGAAAACAAACTAAACAAATTAGTCAAATATTTTACATTTACAAAGCCTGTTTTACTATACTTGTAGATTACAATTTGTATGGTTATTCATAGATTTAAAAGGCTTTACTGCACACAAAATCAATCTTACAAACAAAAATCTTCTTTTCTGATTGTTAAAAATAAATTTTATGACTTATTTCAAACTTTAATTAGTTTGTAATAATTGTATATTTACAACTAATACTTTTATGATTTTTGTAATATATTTATGTCATATGAAATATTTTGGATTTTTTGTATGAAATCTTCTAGATTTAATTCCTAAAAACCTATTTTTGCTCTATATAAAATAGATTTGATATGGGACTGAACATGATGTTTATTTCACCTTTTTTGTTTATATGCAATTAAGACATATCAGTTTTAAGAATAAGAGCAGATTTATTTTTGCTTTTAAAACTTAGTCGCTTGAGTTGTCGAGTTATATCTATTTGAAGTAAAACATGTTAAACCAAAAAATATTTAAAACACTCTTCTTGTTCAGCTTTCTGGAAGATTTATTTTGCATAAAAAAATAAACATATTATATAATTGAAAACATATACAGTTTTAGGAATACTTGGTTTCTTAAATTGATGTAAAACAAGCAAAAAAAAAACCAAAAAAAAAACGTTTCAATTTATTATTTAAAATAAATGAAAATAACCTGACATAGATCCACTTGGAGAACATTCACACTTAAACCATAAAACCTTCATTTTGTGTGTATAATCTCTTAGTCATGTAAAACCTTAAGTAACACTATCATTGCATGCAACTGACTCTCTGACAAATGCAAGAGATAAGAGCGGATTTATAGAGTCCTTATTCAACCTTTTCTGTGCTTCTCTTTCATTCCTCTGTTCACTGTTTTCTTCCATGTTTTCTTTCACTCCATCACAGAGCGACTGGCTGAAGGAGAGTTCATCAAGGGGGTGATCGAAAACGAGAATGCAATGCGTCTCATTCAGTACGAACCCCCTAAACAATGAAGTCTTTCCTACTTTTCCCTCTCTTCATGTCTTTCACTCCTGAAGCTCCTGTACGTTTTCTCCTCCTCGCATCAGATGCCGTCGTTCACCTCACTCGTCCATCTGTGTAAATACTAATTTCTGCTCCGTTGTAACTTTAAAGAAAGTTTTTGATTTTTTGTTGTTTTACTGTTTGTGAATAAATGTCAATATAACAGAACCTAGTAGAAGCAAATTATGGAATAGTTTTTATAGACCCCCAAAAACATCATAACTACATATAAACTAATGCACTTAAAATAGCAGTATGCGTTGGTTATATTGTACTACTGGTGAATTTTAAAAGTATTTTAAAAAATTCTTTCTGCAGAACATGTTAGGAATACAAAACCTAATTGTTAGTAGTTTTTTTTACAGACTTGAAATATCTTGATTGAGATTTTAGCTCTTAAGTATTGTACTTTATTCACTGAACAATAAATTAAAGGTTTTCTCATACATCTGTTGTTTGGAAATCAATTTATTTATCTGTTCCACTAATCTCCTTTTTGACCCAGAAACTTACTTTATACCATTATTCTTGTGGCTGACAAAAATGGCGCTTTAGTTTTTTTTTTTCTTTCTTTTTTTTTTAGTTTTCGATTGTATAATCCCCAACAGTAAATCCTGGATAATCTCAAAAGTGTAACCTACAGATATTGAAGGTACATTTAGGCCATTTTATCTAGCTCTGTGAATTAATGCCTATATAATCTTTTGTTAAACTCAGTAAGTATTGCAAGCACATGTACAAAACCTGGATTTATTTGACGTTACGGTGAAGCTGGGGCCAGAGTGTCTGCAGTCAGTCTCTTTTTGAAGAGTGTGCCAGAATTTCTTTCCAACTTTCATTCTGACCCCCAACAACTCGGTCCTTTCTGTCCCCTCAGCATGTCTCTTCTCTGCTCCGTCCAACTCAGGATTAATGGTTTACACATAATCTTCTGTTCAACATGAGAGCAGACTTTTCCAAAATCTCTGTAATCATTTTATCTCTGTGGATCTGTCTGCTCATCTTCACACAAAAACTGTATTTGGTGGCTCTTTTGGTTGAAGGTTCATCATTTAACATGAGTTTGTCATCAGATAAAGCAGACGCTGAAAAAAAGAATCAAGTTTAATGTCCAACTCAGATTAATTATTAGATATTCTATATACTGTTGAGACAAAGGTGTTACATAAATTGTTGACTTGAAGGTATCTAGTGAACCGCCGGTGCCAAAATCACCAAAATCTGTAAATATTTGACTTCCTCTCTAAAATGCTTATAATCGCCTATTTTAATAGTTCAAATTCCAAATATTCCTAAGTATGACTTAAAACGCACAGTCAAAACAATCTTAGCACGTTCACAAAAACTAATATTTTCAGCCTTCCATGTTTCGGCTCTTAGGAGTTCAGCCAGTCAGCGACTAGGATGGACTACTTTGCAAACATCATCCAACAGTGTGTCAAGTAGTACTGTGCCTAGGTGTTTGATTTTCACAAGTTCTATTTTTTAATATCTTAGTTAGCAAAAACTTTATTTCACAAATAATTTTGAGTCACGTTCCACAAAATATTTGCGAATATGTGAATTTGCCTATACTGAAGTGCAAATATGTAGGTGTCCATTGTAACCAATAAAGTAAGGTAAACATTTTAAACAGTTTTACATGTATAAAAATACATTTGCTTTGTTATCAACAGGCACAGACACACATAACATGCAGATTTGCATGCGATGTACTGTATGCTTCAAAGTCTTCACGTCTTGATATGAGTTAACTGAGTGGGCGTCATTTTACAGTCTTACGTCTTTTTTTAATATGAACTTAACAACTTAATACAATTAAAATGGGATATTTAAGGTGGCATCATTTTCCAGTGATTTCTTTTTTCAGTTGCTTCCTCTGTTGAAGCACCTTTTCTTTGTTTATTAACCATCTTATTAAGCATATTTGTGTCAAAACTTAAGAACTGAGAGAGGTCTCCCACAATGATACACCTTTTCAAATATACCTGAATCTTGGAAACAAGCAGTCAGTTGCTACTTGCAGTAATACAGCAGACATCATAGGTTGATGCAAAGTGAAGGTTGGATGTTTATCTCAGTGCAAGTCATATTGAAAGAAGCCTCCATTTTAAATCAGTTGGTGACTCGATTCAACACCCACTTTCCACTTCTGCTTAGCAATTTGTTTGACCTTTGACTCATAAATGTGTTCCAAGGAATCAAAAGTCAAAGCAAACCAGCATCTCTGATCACTGCAACAATGCAGTGTTTTATTATTATTATGTTTTTGCCCTTTCAGTTTATGTGAATAGCTGGCCCTCCTAACAAGGTGAATCAATCCGATCCAAGACCACTCCCATCTGGTCCCTCTCACGCTCGCAGTCCTCACACCCCTCTGGGCCACAGCCTCCCACTAAAACCAGTGTCGGAACATCCCCGTTTCCCACTCCGACCACGCTACCATTCGGGGCCCATGCCACATCAATCATCCCATCCGGACAGTGCAGCAGGCCGCTGACGGAGTACAGCCCTCCTCCTGGAACCACCTCGTCGTATGACGGGGCCCGAGCAGCAGCTCTTGCTTCGTCCAAGCGCAGTCTTTGTCTGCGACGGATCTCAATGATGGTCTTCGTGTAGGAGTTGAGTGTGACGACAGCAGCCCCCATGCAGCAGCTAAAGGATACCCAGGCAAGGCTGAAAAATACAATTCAAAGATAAATGACCAAAAGTATAGAGCATGTAGATAACTTTGAGTTTGAATTCTGTTTTTGATTAGCAGCAACGTACGCAAATGACCAGCCGTAATCCCAGGACTGAGGCCTCCAGTCTTTAGGGCCCACGATGACTGTCATCTGAAATACTGTGGTGAACATCATATGTGCTACCATCCCAAGAAGACCTATGCAGGAAGCAAACCAAAATGAAAAACTAGGACTACCGTTCAAACACTAGAGTGCCCATGGAAAAGGTGTGCAAAAAGCCTCCAAATAAATTCATGTTTAATTGCAGAGACACAACCTCTCACTGAGTTTTTTTAGAAATCTGTCAGGCAGTCATTTCATTGTTAACTTTGTGATACTCTATCGTACATGTGTGCCACTGCTAAAGGATCAATGCAACTGTAACTGAAATATCTCAGCAATGACACATTAATAACTTGATTTCTCTCATTTTAGAGTGAGAAAAATGTAAGCAAAGCTAAAGCTTGACCCACTTTGTAACTGATTCAGCTAATAATTATTTGAGCTCTTTGGAGCATTTCTATAGCATTAAAATGTCACCTCCAAGTGGCCTGATGATCCTTAAATATGACAAAAAAAAAGTTTAACAAAACAGTAACATCATGACCAAACTATAGCACCCCATCGAGACATAGAAGAACACTGTAAATTATACACTCTTAATACCAAACGACCATCAACTCTAATCCAGCAAAAGGGACAAACCCACATCTAAAAGTGACACAACTTGATGGTAAACATAATTCCTTTCATTTCCTGTCTCCAGTAGGCCATACATGGCAAATAGGAATCAATGTGACAGCAGTTTTACTCTCATTTGACCAAAGCCCGTTGCACTTTTCAGTGAGAGATTATCTTCCTGTAGCAAAAGATGAATTTATTTCAAGACTATTTCCACATCTTTACCAGGGGCCGACACTTAAGGTTGGTGCTGTAATCCAAGCTGCACCCCCACCTGATAGCACAGTACAAATAGCTGCGAAGGCATTGATTTTTAGTGCGTGCATCTCTTTATGGGAGCACATGACTTCCAGGCACATCAGTAAGAAGCCCATCCCCAGCAGGCCAATATATGTAAACTCAGAAATAACCGACAGCCAAAGCACACCTGCAACATGTGGGAACAGATGTAAAGAAGCATTAAATGAAACAGTATATATTACATAAAATAGATTTCTATAACAGCGCTCACCTTGTGTTTCCCCTGGAGTTAAGTCGATAAAGCTGCGACACACCTCTCCTGCCAACAGCATGTGCAGATTTAGATGATCATAAAGATCTTTGACAACTAACATACCCACTTCTCTCTACAGGATGAGCTAATATGACGGGGTCAAAATGTGCATCTTGGTCTCACCATCATTCTGCTTTTCACAGCTTTCCCAGAAGCCTGTATGGAAATATCTGAAGGCAAATTTGTCTTCCCCTGTCTCCCAGATGTAGTGTACAGCATTGGCCAGCTGTCTTTGTCTGATCTTGTCCAGCTCATCTCTTCTGGCTGGAGACAGTGTGCGGTTGAAAGGGTTTTGTGTGGGGCTCTCTGTGTGACAGGAAACAAATTAAGCTTTTTTTTCTTTTTTTTTTACTTTTGCACCTTGTTAGCATAAAATCTTTGCACCTCATAGATAATCTATCTTTCTAACCTTTTAGGAGCAGCACAGTAAAATAAAGGCCATATTATCTTGACCATACTCTACATTTGGACACATAAACAGCAAACATATGTGAAAGTTTAACTAATGGAGAAAAACCGACATGCTAAAAAAGTAAAAACATTCATTCCTCAGCAACACTTTCAAAAAAAATTGAGCAACAACAGATTTTAAAGTTGTTCCAGTGAGTTCTGGACAGAGGTGAGTGGTAACTAGTTACATTTACTAATTTACATTCAGGTGAATAACTTTAAAAAGAGAAAAAAAAAACTTTTAGGAGTAGCTTTACTGCATATTTTACTTTAACTTTAGTAAAATGACTACAAAGTATGGCTACTCTTGAATTAAACGTCTGGATACTCTACACTCCAAGTACCTTCAGTGAATGAAGAACATGCAAAAATTAAATACAGACACACCTATACCTTATGTTAAAGTGAGACTTCTTGTTTGTACAGAAGCATTGAATGTTATTTTCTATTTGCTGAGCCTTCTGGGACATTTGGAGATAGAACAAGAACAATAAACACCTATTAATTGTAAATAGTTTACACTGTTCTCACATTTATTGCAAAGATCTTTAATACATCCTACTTTGAGTTTAGGTTTTATATTAAACAAATTTGATTTGCAAAAGCTTTTCTTCTGCTTGGATGTGTTATTTTGTAATGTGATGTTATGTTGTGTTATTTATTTATAGTACCAACAGACTTGAGCTTTTTCGCTTAAGGCAGAGACCACAAGTCAGAGAAAGAGATTTGTAGGTAAGAACCATGACTTCTGACTAAGATAACTTTATACTTTTTCGTGAACCACTCCGATCCCCATTGAAGGACATGGCCTGAAGAACCAACAAATCTTCTGTTGGAAGCAAAAGCAAGACTCCAAAGTTTGCAAACGAAGCCCTCCGTTTGAAGAAGGCCCCTTGTTACCAAAGAGGATTGGTAACAAGGGTAACAGTTTGGTGAAGTCCACCTTGAATCAGGAACAAATTCAACCTTTTGATGGGGATGAGGACACAGCATGATTATATTGTATATCCAGCTAGCTTTAAAAACCATAATTGTTACCCAAAAATACCTCAAGGGACAGGGATACAAGGCCTCTCAAGATCTGCAAAAACAACCAAAGTCCCATGAAAACCCTGTTAATAACTCTGTCCAAACAACACAGAAACACCTGAAAACATAACAACTGTAACTTATCCAAGCATCACCATGAACAATACAGTCACATGCATCCCTGTTAATGCGTACTTCATTGCGCCATCTGCCTTTTCTAAAGCAGTTTTCATAACAGTGTGCGTCAATAAAACCAGATCTCTCTGCACAAATAAAACAAGTAGTGATCAAAGTAATCTCATTGTGGATCAAGCTTAGCACAAACCACTGAGAGCAGGTGGCATCACTGTCCCCTCAGTGGACAAGTAAATGTTTAGAAAGCGTCATCACAACCCGAATACTTTTACTAAATCCCTATTAACCCCACCCTGGAACTCACCTTCTGACAAAAGAGATTAAAATGAGAAAAATCACTATCTGTCCAGGACTGTTGATCTATCCGGATTATGTCTAGGTACAACTTGTTATGCAGAGGTGGTTTAAAGATAGAAAGATTCATCAAAAGTTCATCACCACTCAATAAGCTGATCTGAAATTCAAGATGGGAGTTTTTGGTGAATTCCAGGACAGAGATTTAGGAAAGCTTTTGGAGGATCTCATTTAACACAAATACTCAAATATGCACGGTACTTTCCAGAAGCTTTCATTGAATTTGAATCCTGACTGAAGAGACATTAAAAAATAATAATTATACTTTTATTTGTAATGAACTTCCCATTGCAAAATCTCAAAGTGCTAAATAATGGGAACAATTTAAAAAAAATTATCGATAGATGGATGAATGACATTTTGAGCAAACAACAAGTCATAAAATCAAAATTTAATTATATACTTAGTATGAATTTTGTTACCAATACCATCTATGTTTAATCAGTCTATGATTGATCTATGCTTGAGTGTGTGTTTTGGGCAAAACCACCCAAACAGAAGAAACGTTTTGGGTTGTTTTTAACTTAGCAGTTTTTGGATTTTTGGATTCAACCTTTGAAATTACTGTAATATGCAACAAAGGCCCAGTGTAAAAAATGTTATCACGAGGTCTGATCTTCAGTATAAAGAATCTGAATCTGCTAAAAACAAAGTGTGACGTTCCCGTGTTAACATGTCTCAACATAAAGTGAAATTAATTAGTCACTTAGGAAAAACTTTCCATAGCCTTATTATGCTTATTTGAACAGTTTAGGATAGGAGCATGAGCTACACAAAAGTTTTTGCACAAAATCATTCTTGGCTAATGAGATTACACTCTGGTCAGTTCTGCTCGTTTTTGATCAGATCAGCTCCTTCCGAAAGGAACATCTGTCACTTTAAATGCAAGTAGATTCCTGCTGGCCACGTCCCCCAACTCAATGAATACGCTCACACCAGAAAATGGGTGCAAACAGATGGGCAACTATACATCAGTGCATCTTTGAAAAGCAGAAGAAGAGCCTCCTACACAACCAACAAGAATGCAGCAAGCGTCTGAATGGTATGTCAACAGCAGAACTCTTGTCTTTTCCAGCAGAACACACAGAGGTAAAACCAGCTGACCAAACATGCTGGAGTGACTTGGGTTGCTAGGTGACAGACTTGGGTTGCTAGGTTATGGGCTGTAACTGAACAGTTGGAAGGTTTTTGAAGCAGCTCATTTTACAGACACCAAAAAACATTAACTTATTGCCAAAAAACAGCCTGATGTTTTTTTTTTTCTTAAGATTGGGCTGTTTTTAGAAGAGGTTGAGACCCAAATGGAAGTAAAAAAATGTGAAAAAGTAAATTTTGCATAATAGATTCCCTTTAAACATTTAAACATAAATTTGAAGTGTTTTATGGACTAGAAAATGAATGAAATAATTCATAAAATGTTAGTGGAAGAGTTATTACATCAGTTTTCATTGCTTTTGTGTTAAAGTAGAAAAATGATGTAATAGTCACAAAGTTTTTTTGCTTGAACATTTGTTAAAAACTGCTTGCATTCCTACAATATCAATCAAAGCTGCAGCACACATTACATTTAATAACACAATAAAACAGTATGTGTAGCATCTACTACCTGTTGTGTAAGGCTCACTGTTGTTCTGACCACAGTTCTTCATTTTGACAGGCGACAGGCAGAGAGGCTTGACCACCTTGTGGGTGCCCTCACACCAGTAGGAGGTGCAGAGAGCCAGGATGGACAGGGCCAGAGCCAAAGAGGTTAATGTCAGAGAAAGCATGGATCGAGAGCGGCGGGACAGACGCTCGAGCATGGCCACGAGACGGAGGAGGGAGGTAGGGGAGGTGGGACAGCGAAAGGTGGACACAACACAGAGGAATTTAAGGCAAGTAGGAGAGAGGCAGTAACAGATCGGACAGGTCGGGGCAGACGCTTTGGTTTGGTTTTTAAGTGTTGATTTGCCAGCTTTAAACAGGAAGCAATGATAAATCTGATATCATAGATGAATAAACACAGCCAACAGAGCTAGATAGTAACATCTGTGATTTCAAAAAGGAGTCGGCAGCAGGATAAGATACTCTGAGGCTGATTCATATGCAAAGAAAGAACTAGTTTTTATTGGTCTTCTTGGGAACTGAAATGTCCAGAAATCCCCTGACCTTAACTTCTGTCTGAGTTGGCAGTAGATCAGTGACTGGTCAGCATCAGAAAGGCAAAGAGGACTTTAGTATTATGTAATACATTCTGCAAGCTAAGTAGGCTTCTTTATCTGTCAAGAAACTTTAACAACATATGGCATTCATCATTATCCTTGATGAATGCTCTTTCAGTTCACAAAACAAAATCTCCTTTAGTTGTTTATGGGAAGATTTTACAAACTGACTTGACTATCATTAATATCATTATTAATGTAGTTCAGCTGGTGGCTCCAGCTGAACTTTTAGGACTAGACACCAGGGCACATTACAAAATATTTCTTCTTTGTGACTCTATGGATGAGACACAGATTTAAACGCCTTTCCCCCCCAAGATAATCCTGGGAAATCTGCTTTAATCTCTCTGTGTTAGTTGTGATTTAGTGTGACCATGTTGTCTCTAGCAGGGCCTCTCTGTCAGTCCACGGCCCCTGAAAGGAAAGAAAAGATAATAGTAAACAAAAAAAAAATTAAATTTAGCTCCGTTAATCAAGACGATCTCATTGGCTGAAACACAGTCCAAGATGTGCAGTGGGACACTTAGCAGCTACTAATGGTTTATTGTAGCAGTTGTAGTTCTGCTGTGCTCAGCTAAAATAAAACACTGCTTCAATAAATGTTACACAAGCCTATTAAGCAGTGCATTACTTTAAAACAATTATAGTGCCTTGCAGAAGTGTTTATATTTGTCACAGCTTCACATTTCATCAAATAACAGCTTTTATAGGTCTTATTGGTATTTTATGTGATAATTGTGCCTAATTGTGAAAGGAAAACACTGTATATTATTCAAAATTACTTTTGAATAAAATTTGAAATGCATATTTACTCTGACAACCATAGAATTTGCTGACAAGTCAACTATTAGTTATTCACAAATCTGACATCTACTGAACCATCATGATATTGTTGAGATATTAAAAAGAAAAGAAAAAAACTGAACAAGTCCTCATTGGGCAGTTCTGGAAGAAAACTTAATAATGGCTGCAGGAGACTTAAGATAGGGACAGGGGCTCATCTAAAGCAGGTCAGCTCTACACAAAGATAGAATGGAGTGGCTTAGTTTAAAGCATTTTCATGTTATGGAATGGCCCAGTTGAAGTCCAGACATAAATCCAGCTAAAATTCTGGGACAAGATTCTAAATATCTGTTCACAGATGCTTGAGATCCAATCTAGCTTGAGATATTTTGCAGAGTAGCAGGTTACAATTTTCGTCTCTAGCAGGGAGAGCTTATATAGATCTATCAGAAAATACTTCTAGCTACATTACAGTAAAGCATAGTTCTACAAATTGACTCATGAGTATAGTGCATCAGACTTTTCAAATTTTTATATGCAAGAAGCTTTGAACCCCGATGCATGGTCCATTTCACAATTATCCACTACTCTGGGTTTTTCACATAAGATCCCAACAAAATATACAAAGGTTTGCAGCAAAAGTTGAAAATGTTCCAGCAATATTAGCACCTGTCCAACTGGCCATTTAAAAATAAAGTAACATACAAGGACAGAGGTGGCCAAGTTCAGTCCTCAAGAGCTGCTTTGCTGAAACTTTTCCCTGCTCCAATACACCAGAATTAAATAAATGATTTGTTAGCAGGTCTCTGCAGAGCTGAACCCATTTGATTCATGTGTGTTGAAGCAAGGATCCACTTGAAAGTTGCAGGATAGTAGTTATTGACGACTGGACTCGGCGCCTTCTTTACTAGGACAGTTGACAGACTACAGGATGTGCAGGTGGAGATGTGATGCAGTTTCAGTGGCTTGACTGAACGAAGAAATGAGCTTGTGATAGGTAACAGCTTAAATCTTAAAAGCAGTACAAAAAAAATGTTATTCTCTTTTGTTTCTACAGAATAATTTTCATTAAAATCAAACATTCAAATGATTTACTTCCAGCTTTATGTCTATCATTTAAAGTGAATCATTTTAAATCATTCATCTTGAGAAAGATTAGTGAAAAAAATAGACTTGGCTACTTGTCTTGGTAAAACGTCATCAAATTTATCTTTGCATTTATAACTGAATACAATTTGAGGAATTATCAGAAATCTACCAATAGGTGTAATATTTTTTAGAATGCATCATTAAGATGCTCCTCCTCCCACAAAGACAAAAAACAGTCTATAACAGCCATTTCTTAATGATTTAGCTATATATATTTTTCTAATGTTAAATGTACCTACCCAGACTCTTTTTTTGCTTCTTGATACAAAATATCCTGCCATAAGAAAATAAAAAGCTTAATCCGTCACTTCTTGTTAAAGATTTCTTGATCAAAAAGCTCCTTAGGAACTTAAACTTAAATCCTCCATGGTGAACTGCCTCTGTAACACTCTTCATTTATCGCCTGTTATTTTCCCTCGCTGGTCCTTACCTCCCCAGCTCCACTCTCCTCTCCTGTGAAACCTCCAGTCCAGCGGATGGACGGAGATGTGAACTGATGGAGAGACAGAGCATCTGCCTCCACGCCAATCACCAATCTACTCTCTTTCTCTGGAGTTTATGCCACATGCGCATCCTGACTCACATAATCCCGCCGCATCCATCTGTTGCTGTGGTGCCTCCTCTCTTCATGTTGGTCTAATTTCAGAGGTGCTTCCTTTTTAAACATCCGTCACAACTTAATCAGCAGCCTGAGTTTCTGATTTACAGCAGTGTGAAGAAGTGTTTGCCATCTTACAGATTCCTTCTCTTGATTTTTTTGTTTGAAAGATTACCTAAGTAACTACAGAAAGCAGTTTGCAAATCATTTTAATAGGGAAAAGAGTTAAGATCAACCTAGCCCTATGTGAAAAAGTAATTACCCTCTAAACCTAGTAACTAATTAAAGCACCATTGACTTGAACATTTGTTATACACAGTAAACAGTATTGGATCTCTTACATCAATGGAGGAACTTTGCACCACTCTTCTTGGTGTCAGAATGACTTTAATTTTTGAAGGGTTTGAAGGGTGAAGGGTTTTTGAGGATGAACGAACTATTTAAGGGTGTAAGTCCAGCCGTAAAGCTTTTTTCTTTTGTATCTTTCTGAATATGTCCCAAACCGAATGAAAAGAATCAACATTTACTTCTGTTGGAAGAAAACAGAAACAAGGCCATAGAAAAATGCTTACAATTATTTATTTAAAAGCATTTACATACAAACTGAAAGACAGTAAATATCGAAAGAGGGAGCATACAAGACATTCATTAAACAGCAAAAAAAGAAGTTAACCCCAGGCTTGAGATTTACAATAATGAAGAACTAGCTTCCCGTCGCTGCCGAAGCACTAGGAGAGACAGAGAAAAAGACAAATGCAAAATAAAATTAGTGACAGAGAATTAAAAAAAAAATAACAAAACTGCATTTTGATGAAAATGTAAAGAATCACCGTCTTCAAAAACTCTTTGAAGAATCTGAATTAATTAGCTACAACATTTAATTTCCCTTTGGGATTATTAAAGTATTTTTGAATTTTAATTTTAATATCCGAGACAAAAAGAACACATGTAGCAGCTGAAAGTGAAAATCAACGCTCCTCTGTGTTGTTTTTCCTTCGCTGTCACCTTCTGAAAGAGCTGGCTGAGGATTTTAAGCTTTGGTCTGTGAAGTTTTCCTCTTCATGCGCCCCCTGCTGATCAACTAATGCAGGTGGGATTCTGTCATTGTACTGATACTGAAGGGCCAAAAAAGGGAAATATACAGTGCCTACAAAAAGTACTCACCTACTTGGAGGCTTTACCCTTTTTATTACTTTTAGGAAATAAACCATGATCAACAAAATTTTGCTGTTTTGACAAAAAAAAACAAACATTAATGTCAACGTGAAAAGGGTTCCAGCAAAATATGCAAAGTAAAAAAGTGTGTATAAATATGTTGTGTAAATTCTTTGTCAAAAAAAAATTTTTTTTTGGGAGAAAAAAAATAAAAATCCTTCTGCTGAAATACTGTTTGTGTTTATATATTGTAATATTCTATAGAAACAGAATAAAGAAATTAGCTGTATGCATTCTGTTATATTTTAATATATTTGAAAGTTAAAATAAAAAATTTAATTAACACTAAAAATATCACAATAATGTATTATAAGTGTTTATAAACTCACATCAAAAAGGACTCCCACTTCCTGATCTGGCGATGGTGCAAATGACTGATGAACATAGATGAACTTAAAAAAAGGAAACAGCCTGATTGAGGACTTCAGAAGCACTCAATTTCTTACATATTTTTCGAATGTACTACAGAAAGTTCATCCTCACCAATTGTTCATTGGCATCAAGTTTGAGGAAGCGAGAAATGAACTGAGAGAGGGACTGTACCGTCCTCCCCCTGTCCACTGCCCACTTCTTTGTTTTCATTATAGGAGTGTCTCCCACAGCCTTCAACAGCACATCAACTGTAAAAGTAGAAAGAAAAAACATTTAATGAAACCAGCTTCTTGTTGCAACACAGTGTTTACGAGAAATCTATGACAGTTCCTGTGAAAAGCAGGAAATGTATTTTTGCAATAAACACCCCTGCAAGGCCAGTAATGTTTAGGGGTGGATGTCAACTTGCAGCCCTTCTCCAGCTCACCTGAATGAAAAGAACTGTTTACTAGGTCTCTGCAGAGCTAAATGGCTGCTGGTGAATGAATTTAGCCATTTGATTCAGGGTTGTTGGAGCAGAGATGCATCTAAAAGTTGCAGGACGTCAGCTCACAAGGACTGGACTTGGCTACCCCTGCTGCAGATTCTCAGAGCTTTACCATATAAAATTCTCATGGCATGTTTTTTTTTTTTTTTAAATACTTGATTGCGAAATTGATTGAAATTAGAAGAATCAATATGTAATGGGAAATAAATACCACAGTCAACGACTGCCAGAGGTATTTAGAACTGACAACCCTAAATACAGGGTTGTCATTCCTATGTTTACGGCTGACAATAAGGAAGAAAAGCATTTCAGTGATCAATATAAACATTGATGAGCAACCACCCTGAACAGGACGTTTTTAATCTTATTTTACAAATTATAACATTACGTACATACAGGAAATATAAAGTTTATATAAACTACCGTCAACTACATTGGAAACATACAAAGAAATACAAATCTAAAGTTAAATTTACAGAATATGGACAAGTAAATGCTGTGCCTTTACTAGCAATAGCATTAGCTTTCCTCCTCGACTAAAATTAGCACGTGTTTAAAATATCGTAGCTCATTGGGTGAACAGAATATATGCATTCTTCCTATTGGTTGAAACTTCTGTCAATTATCATCTACGTCATCCACTCGAAAAAACACACTGTTAGCATTAGCAAGACATATCAAAAACAAATAAGCGCCTGTTTGTAACTCGCGTCAAATCCGTTCGGCATTCTTACTTTTTTTCTTCTCCTCACTGGTCGCGGAGTTTTCTGACGGTGAATGTACTTCTTCTTTCTGTGTTTCTGTTGGAGACTCGGCATTGTCGGACATCTTTAGCTGGCAACTCTGTACTTTGGTTTCACTCAGCTCAGCAAACCGAGCTGCACCAAACATTCCCTGCTATTGGCTGAAAGGGACGTCAATCTGAGGAATAGGCGATTCTATTTGCCATTATTATTTGAAAGGGGGGGATTATTGTAGAGTCTCGTTTCCGTGTATTTCCCGATAATCGTGGTATTTTATTTGTATGTTACATGTCTGTTTTACAGACGTTTTTCATTCTTCGTTTAGCATTATCGCCTGTTTATGTTCAGCGTTCAAGTTCTTCCACTTGTCCTTGCAATTAATTTGTAAATATTTCCCTTCAGGACGCGTCACATGGGAAATAATACTTTAACCTGGTAGTTGATGTTTTTACTGTCCCCTTGAACCTGTCACCCATCCTGCTCACATCAGGACAGAAACAGTAAGTCGTATTACTTTTGATAAATCATTTTAGGATCACAGCTGCTCTTTTATCACTTCTTTTCTTTGGTTATGCAATGACGCACTGAAAAAAACCCCCTAAGTTATACACACAGTATTTGAGTTAAAAACTATAGTATTTAGTTTTTTAAAAACAATATTTGCAGACAAATACTTTGCAGAACAAGAACTACGACCTTGCATTCACTTTGGTATAAGTTTTTTTCTCAGACCTGACTGAGAACATTTCTGCTTATGAACATAAACGAAGCAAAACTGTCAGTCTCTGAATGTACAGAGCTGATAGAGATGTACTCCAAAAGGGTTGCTGCAGCTGCAACTAGAGCAAAAGATGCTTCTAGAAAGTATTGACTCAGGGGGAGTTAATACAAGTTCTTACTTATTAGATTTTTATCTGTAAAAATAAAAACATGAACATTTTGAATGATTTTCCTTTCATTTCACTGCTATACACTACTTCATGCTGCCTCAACATGCATAATTCCAATAAATACACTGAAGTTTGCTTGATGTTTACTGATAGTGTTGCCAGATGTTATATTTCTTAGATTGCAATGTCTTTGTTGCAGTGGCAAACATCGGCAGGCTCTCCACCAAGGATGCTGTCCTCTTTCTGTGTGACATGCAGGAGAAGTTCAGACCCAACATCTTCCAGTTCACCAACATCGTTAGCAACGCAGCCCGGGTCCTCCAGGTTGTTATTACTGATCAACTCATTTTAATTCAATTCAAATTGAATTAAAATGTCCAAAGGGAAATTAAATGTTGTTGTTAATTCATAATTCTTCAAAGAGTTGTTGTTAATTTGTAGTCATTTGTCGCCTCTAACCTTGAACTGCTCCCGCAGGCCAGTCGTATTCTGGGCATCCCCACCATCTTGACAGAGCAGTACCCTAAAGGCCTGGGACCCACCGTGCCGGAGCTGGGGGCAGGAGATCTGACCCCTCATGCTAAGACCTCTTTCACTATGATCATAGAAGAAGTGGAGAAGGAGCTGAAGGCTCTGGGGAGCCCTAAACAAGCCATTCTGTGTGGAATAGAAGCACATGCCTGCATTGCTGTAATTCATATTTTTGTTTTTGCATCATATTTAGACTACAGACTTTAGACTTATTTTAATGTTGATAATAATGAAAGCAAGCTGAAAAGAGTAAGAATGGTAGATTTATTTTTAAAGTATTAATTTTTTTTCCCCCTCCTTATCTTTTTCTCAGTGTACTACATATGACCTTATTGAGAAGGGAATGGAGGTCCATATTGTGGCTGATGCCATTTCCTCCAGGAGGTATCTGTCGATTTTCTTTTTTTCCACTTGCATTCTCTATTTGCATAATATTTAGCCTAATACTTATGCTTCACTCCGCAGCCAGACAGATCGGTTGTTTGCTTTGTCCCGAATGAAGCAAAGCGGGGCTTACCTCACCACCACAGAGGCCGTCCTGCTGCAGCTCGTTCAGGACGCCAAACACCCCAACTTTAAGGAGGTTCTGATTACATCTGCTCAACACGCTTCACATTTAAGCCAAACAGCTGGATATTAATATATCATTTCACTTAAAGAAATCATATTCAACATGCTAAAGAATAGGAATAAAGGATAAAAAAAACTTGCGTGAAAACACAAACGCTACTTTGGGTCTGTGTAAATCAAATGTCAGGACAACAAAATTACGTATCAGCAGAGGAAAGTAGGCTAAATGATGAGTTTCACCAAAATGGACAAAATTCAGTTTTTGTTTGGACCCAAAGGATAACTACAAAAATAAACTGAATGGAGGATGATATGGCTTTCATTGTGTGTAAATGTTAAGGGCAGTTAAAGAAATCAAATCTAAACTATGTAAAACTTTAAACTAGAGGTTGCAACCTTGTACAACCTTGAGAGCCATTTTTGTTTTTTTACCAGCAAGAGAAAATTTGTTTAGATTGAAGAAAGTTACATGAAACAAATTAGCTTATTTTAACAAAATCTGCTTTAATAAATTTTTTTATGAAAAAAATATTTTTTTTTTAGGTTTTAAGATAAAGAAAATTATTAAACTTTTACACAAAAGGAATGAACCTTGTTTCTCAAGGGAACCTAAACTTTTGAACAAAAAGAATACCAAAAAAACATACTTTACAACCACATACTTTGTTCTCACCAGTTCATATTAAATTCAGTTTATAAAGCCACTATATGAAGAAAGAGCAAATTGTTTCAATTCTGGGATTTACTCTTCAGGACATATTAAGATGTTCTGATCTTTACTTGGATCCAAAGTTATTTAAATCAGACTTTTGAGTCCATAAAAAGCACACAACAGATCCCAAAGATATCAGACAAAAGAAAGCTATAATGGGAAAGTCATATGAAGAAAAAAATACATCTGTAGCTCTATCTAGAAAAGGTAGATATTTAGCAATTTGGAGCATGCAGGTGAAAGATTGTAAAAACTCAAGAACTCCACATCACACTTAGACTTTTGCTAATTGTTTATGACCAAACAACAGTAAGATAAAAAAGAGTCTCTTACTTGGCAGGATTTTCAGTAAAAAAACCCCATCTTTACTGTTAAATAAAAGGTTTGCAAAGTTGCATCTCATTGAACAACAAGAGTTCTGAAACTATGTTTTTGGGTCAGATGAGACCAAAATGAGGATGTCTAAAGAAATCCAAACACAGAACATAAGCTCAAAAGCTTTATATCAACTTATGAACACAGTGGTGGAAGTATGATGATATGGGCTTATTTTGCTAATACCGAACCTGGACAGTCATTGAGTCGTCCATAAACTCTCCATGTATTCTGGAGTCAAATCTGAGGTCATCACTCCTTCAGCTAAAACTTGATTGAAACTGGGTCATGCAAGCAAAGAAGCAAATGTTACATGAACAGGAAGAGACCAAAGTTTCCTCCTTGAGAATGTGAGAGATTAATCCTAAGAAAATCCAATAGAAAACAACTCCTGCAAGTGACCGCTGCTAAATGTAATAAGCAGTTGAGGTTTTTACTCACTGTTTTTCTGTATTTACTTCATCTTTGTTTAATAAGTAGCAGGATGGTGTGTGTTTTTTTTCTCTCCATTACCATTTTACAGTCTGGTAATGGAGAGATCTTTGATTATGTCCCGATTAGTAAAAACCAAAAACTGAAAAATCAACATCCAGAGAATAACAGTTTTAATATCTCTTTAGACTATTTTTTTTAAACAAATATTGATCTTTGTTGGCAGATCCAAATCCTCTTGGCCCAGCCGTCTCCTGACACCGGCCTCCTCGCCTTCTTCAGTGCTCTGTAGAGAGATCGCCTCATGTTGTTACGTTCCGCTGTACAACCTTCTGTTTTTAACACAAGGACTTCAATAAAGCGTTGCTTTTGCTGTAACTCTGTCCTGTGGTTTTGTCCTTGTCTCAGTCATCCCACCCTCCACATATGTGGTGTGTTGACTTACTGTGGTGGAAAGTTCACGTGTTTCTTTGCAATGCAAACCTGACAGGCCCAGGAGGAGGGATCTTCTCCCAGAGGCGGGAGCAGAAAGTGAGCTCACACCGGGGGAGGAGTGAGTGACGTCTTTCTGGTAAAGTCAGAAAGGGAGGGGAAGGGCAGAAGGAGAGAAAAAGGAAGCTCTCCGATTAGTATTTTGTGTATATTTCTTCAAAATTACACAAACTTTCTCAAACAGAAGGTGGGATCGGTTTCCTGAAGGACTCTGCTGCGCTGAGGAGGGAGATCCGACAGTGGAGGGAAGACGCCAGTTTGACAGCAGACGTGCACAGCTGATGACAGCATAAAATATTAACACTTCTCAAGGCCCTGGGCCTCGAGTGACCAAAGAAAGGTAAGCGAAGTCGGCCGCCTTTCAAAAAAGCAACAAGCAGAGGTGGAGGTGGTTCGCTTGCATGACTGCATACACTCGCCGTGTCTTTGCTTGTTGATGGAAAGTTCTCAGAGCAGCACAGTGGGTCTTGTGTGTGAGCTAAACTGTTTTGTAAGAGACGCTGGCTGGAGGAACAGGAACAGAGCAGCCGAGTCTCTCATAGTTCAGGCTGACGGGCATCTCCTCTGGGGCCGGTCACTGTTTGTTCAAAAAAAAAAAACTTTGTAGAGAATGTTAACCCAGTACTGTGTGCTTTGATCCTCCAGATCCTGGACATAGGAAATAAGGAAAGAAATGTCTTCTGACTTGGACTCCAGTCTCACCAGCATTGACTGGCTGCCCAAACTGGGAATCAGCAGCCTGCGCTCGGGGAAAGAGCGAGGAGGGGAGAGCGAGAGAAAAAGAGACAGAGGGAGAGAGAGGGGCGACTTTGTGCCGTCTGTGCCGAGCCCCTTGCCATCAAACTGTAAAGGGAAACCCCCCCACAGCTACGCCACCCTCATAGCCATGGCGATAGCAGCTGCACCAGAGAGGAAGCTGAGCTTAAACGACATCTACACCTGGATAAGCAACACTTTTCCTTATTACAGCCGAGCCGGCCGAGGCTGGAAGGCAAGCTCTATCATCCACATGATACTAAAGTGTAACATTATTATAACTGTGTTGGATATAACTTGAATCTTCTTGATCTCAACAGAACTCCATCAGACACAATCTGTCCCTGAACAAATGCTTCAGGAAAGTTCCTCGACCACAGAATGACCCCGGCAAGGTGGGCTCTTTGATGCTGTCACTTAACACGCTTA
Source organism: Brachyrhaphis roseni (assembly GCA_903066815.1). Lineage (NCBI taxonomy): Eukaryota > Metazoa > Chordata > Actinopteri > Cyprinodontiformes > Poeciliidae > Brachyrhaphis > Brachyrhaphis roseni. Next base: position 8,925 of record CAEFZY010029171.1, on the reverse strand, counting down.
TGTGGGAATGTTCATCTTATAAAATAAAGAAATGGTTTTGAAAAAAAAAACAAAACCTAATCCTGTATTTCCAGGGCTCCTATTGGACGATGGATGGGCCTCCAGAGTCCATGAGTCCCGCAAGGGCTCCAAAACGCCCCTATCCTGAGGAGGACGAGGAAGAGGAGCTTCAGCATGTACGGTTGATCTTAAATATTCCATGTATACATTACTCATGTTTTATTCATACATATATATATATATATATATATATATTTCATTTTTGGGCTGTAATAATGTCTAAATCTTTGTTTACCAAGCCCATTAAACCAGCGTAGCCCCTTAACACAGGGGTGTCAAACAAATTTTTATTTGGATCATATCAAGACCATAAATGTTCTCAAAGGGCCGGTTGTATCATGATGTGCTGATAACCTATCTATTATCAATCGTAAAATATTAGGAAATAAGTGTCTCTTCATTTGACGACTACTGCTTAAAATTAGACAATATTAAACGTCTTTTCATGTTGATGTAATTTGGCATAAAAGAAATACAAACTATTTGATATGATTAATAAACTAATAATTAAGCAGAAAACAGTTTTTGAAGGCTTGCATGTGGTTCTTAATGTGACTCTCTGGACTCCAGTAGGCCACATTAAAAGCTACGACGGGCCAGATTCGGCCCCTGGGCCTTGAGTTTGACACATGTGCCGTAAGACCTTACAGAAACCCACAAAGATTTGGAATGCCTTTTTTTAATTAATACCATTAAATTGAAAGATCTTTAATTGCTCATGATGTGCAGACCAATTTTATAGATGCGTTATGTGTTAAAAGTGGAACAAAATCCTTCATTTTTCTGCTCAGATTTCAAAAGGCTTCCTGAAGGTCTTTCATAGTTTTTCTTTTGAGGTTTTCTGCCTTTTCTGAGTCTAGTTTAGTCCTCTAGTGTTAATGTGTGGCGGCTATGATGTCATTCAGCTACTTTCCGGTTCAAGATTTGGTCATATATAAAGGAATAAATGCAGAAGTTGATTTATTTTTGCTAAATTATAAGTAAAAAGAAGCCAAAGTCTAAAGAAAGTTTATGATTACCACCGCATAAAACTGACAAAAGACTTTTGCACTCAGAAGATAAAGCTTATATTATGTTACCATGGAAACTGAATTCAACCAGTGGACAGACTTTGCTGACCAAGGAGTCACACTCATTACCTATTCAAGTCTCCCTGCTTCCCAGGCTGAAAGTTGAGTGATGATCTAATCATCTCTCAAATAAATAAATAAATACATTTTATTGGTTTAAACTCTCAACTACCAGGTGCTCAGTGGTGAGCAGTTTACCTTGTGAGACCTTCGCCAAAGTCTGAACCCTGAACTCAAACCCCTTCACCACATTACGGTGGCGATTCTGAAAAGAGACGGCCGTCCCTAATTCTGCAGCCATTGCGCTTAACCAGAGGAAGGCAAACTGCTCCCACTGGGTCAAAGGTCATCCTCTGCCTCAAAGTATCAGAGGGCCTGGGTCACAATACCTGGTAGCGGGAATTGTATTAACAGGTTGATTGTTCGTCTGCAGTAATGTGGACGCTGCTACAGTCTGTTGTGGTGAAAAAGAGCTGAGTTAATTAGTGAACCTCTCAGTTTACCAGTCTGTCTTTGTTCCGACCTTTGCCTGTCGTCAATAGATATGGATCATGACTAGAAGATCCTGGAAACAAGTGGCTGAAATAGATAGCAGGGCTCAGTCTTTGTGTAGTTTCCTTCTTGAACTGGGATAATTACACAATTTCACTTGCTACTGAAAATGTGCTCAAAAACTATACTCATGTAAGAGTAGCGGTACGTCAACATGGTTTTACTCAAGTAAGAGTAAAACGTAGCCATCCAAGAACTTGGTATATATGGCACTCAAATACTGAGTAGCAGATCAAATCATCAATCATTTATGCTTAAAAATTACATCATCAGACAGATCACAATACAAAGTCATGCAGAATATTGATATTTTAGAGGACATATTGAAGATAATTTATATAAATAGCAAATTGCAAAATAAATTCAGGCAAAAGAAACAGTTTTCCAAATCAATTTTTTTTTAAATTTAAAACTTAGGAGACTTTAGCAAAAACTGCAGGTGTGTGTCTGTGTCTGGTGACTTTTTGGTTAAAGTGGAGTACCCAGAAAGTTTACTCAAATAAGAGTATCGATACGTCATAATAAAAGTACTCAAGTAAAAGTAAAAAGTGCAGCATAGTAAAAATACTAAGAGTAGAATTTTTCCAAAATGTCACTCAAGTAAATACAACTAGTTACTACTCAACTCTGACTATTATGTATATTGTTTCAAATATTTAAAATCAAAGACAATTTCAAATAGTGTTTCCATAAAAAGTCAAATATAAGAAATGATTTAGATGGTTGTTTTGATGACTAAAACAGCAACAGCTGTACATCCAGATCTGATGGTCACTCCTCACTACTTCTCAGAGATACACTTTAAGAGTTTTTCCTTCACTTTTCCTGGTGTGAAATAATATTCCTGTGAACAGGTTTTGGAGGTTAGTCACTGTTTTCTGCTCTGCATTCAGAGCGTGGGTGTAGGACCTGAGCGCAGACTCAACTCTGTTGTTGTTTTTGTTTTTGTTCTGTGTATGCTGTAATGCTGCATTCCTGTGGGATTTCCTCTTCTTGTCCATGCTTAAAGGCTGATTCTGTGCTTTTACAGATTCCTCCACCTGCAAAGGCGGCAGCGGTGAGAGGGCCTTCTCCCCACCTGGATCCGCAGTTCACCGCGTCCCCAGTCAGACCCACCCAGCACCCTCCATCTCCTCCCCCACACGAGGTAGACTCACTCCCTTCCAGCTCATATTACAGCCATGTTTGACGGGTTTTACATAGAAATCTCATCTTCGTCTTCGCAGGAACCGTCGCCCTACATGTCAGCCCATGCCTCCGCTCTACCTGCCTCTCATTTATCTGTTTCTCAATCAGCTGAGTTCCCGCCAGCAGCCCACATGTCATCCATCAATTCCTTCCCTCCTCCCCTCCCACCTGGCTCCACCTTTTCTGTCCCTGCAGCGTCTGCAGCTGCTCCCTCTTATTCTAACTCAGTCCTGTCCTTTCCCGCCAATTCAGACCCTCTGCCTGTTTCCACTTTTTCTTGCGCTTCCAACTCTACGCCCGTTTGTACCGTGTCTGGTCCCAGCTCCTCCTGCCCCGCCGTAGCCCCACCGCCGGCGGCTTCGGGGCACCACACTGCCGATCCTCCTCTGCGCTTCTCCTTCGAGGATCTGAACATACCGGACCTGTACGCTTCCTTCAAGTCCCTTTTCAAGACGATGCGTGAGAGGGGAGGCTCCATCTGTGAGTATGCAGGCCCGTTCAAGACGCACAAGCACGACACACATGAGCGACTCGGAGGAATCACTTGTTTTCTTTTCCCTGAAGCGGACGTCGCTCCCCTGCTTGTTCCCAGTAACGACACTACACCTCTTCACACTCCCACGCTGCCGCCGTTCTCCCCTCACCCCACGCCTGCACTGACTGCACCGCCAGTTGCAGGTCAACAACCGGTTGCAGGTCCACCGACTGTAGCAGGTGCAGCGGCCGTGCAAGCTCCACACCTTGCAGAGTCAGAGCGCAGTTTGCAACTCAGTGAGTTTCATGTTAATATCTCGACCCAGAGATTATCTAACGCTAATACAACCTGTGACATGACTAAAACAAAGAGTATTTAAATTTTTGATCATTTCCCTCCCTCCCTTCTCCCCCCTGCAGCGGTGCCAGCCGATTGGTTCAGTAACACAGATTCGCTGAAGGAGAGCTTCCGCATCGCCAGCAATCTGGACTGGGCAAACATAGACCTGTCCAGTCACCCAGGTCTGTGCTGCTCGCCACAATCTAATTTAAAGGGCTAGTTCACAACATTTTCAAAACAACATTTTTGTCCCCTCCTGTCATGGAAGAGCTTTTGATTTACATAACAAGTTTCTGGGATATCGTTCTGTCAACACCCTCAAACCAGTCAAGATGTAATGAAAAGGATATGTTTTTTTCGTAATTCAGTTCATAAACTGAAACGCATGGAAAGCTTCATCACATACAGTACAGCGATAAGTTTAAAGTGTTTATTTATGTTTATTTTGGTGATTATGACCAGAGGTGAGTAGAACTCAAGTAAGAGCAATGATACAAGTTATAGTAAAACTACTCCTTGAAGTACTCCCCCCCCAAGTTATTCAAGTATATGTAACTGAATACAGGATACAGGATTTTATAGATTATTTCTTTATGATCTTTCTTTTTTGTGAACAGCTGATTCATTTCAGAAGTTGAATCAAAGGCTTCGTTGTACTTATTGAAGTAAAAGTCACCTGATCTTCTGTATTTTAACAAAGGCGTCTTTATTTTCTGTGTCCCAGACCTGCTGGAGAGCATGAAGCAGGCTGAGCTCTGCGACTGGGCCCTCGACCCCGGCCTCTTCACCTCCCTCTGCGACTCTCTGAACCGCTTCTTTTCTCAGAAAGGCATGATCAGTCCTGGAAACAACTCCCCAGTTACCCACGGTGCACCTCACTTCCTGCAGCCATCGCCGCTGACGTCCAACCCTCCTCCGACCCTCACCAGCCTCACTCACCCCTCTCCCCTGCCCTACCCCACCATTCTCCCTCCCACCAATGGCACACAGCTGCCCCGGAGACCCCCACCCATGCAGGGACCTGCTCTACAGAGACCACATCTGGCAAACGCAGCTGGTGAGTAGCAGACATTTTAAGCTGATTTTAGGGAAATGTCAAGGAAATCTTGACCCTTTATCACCTTTGTTTTTTTTTACACACATAATGTAAAACATTTGCAAGATTGAGATGCTTTTTTTCTCTCTTCCTATTTCAACCATTCAAACTTCACACATTTCATAACTTTTATTCAGATAATTTTCCAATATAAGGAACCTTCTCAATCGTTGTGCTCTTTGAAACCAAAGTACTTCCATATATTTTCAGCTAGAAAAGTTATTCAAGCTATCAAGCAATTGCGGCAAACATATTTTCCCTATTTGTCTAAAATTACAATTTGTTTTAAGAAAATTTTTGACAAAATGGACTCAATTTATCCAAACCGTGTTGCTATGCTGTTGCTAAGGAAAACCCTTAGTGACTCAAGAGTTACAAACCTTTCCAAACAAACCATTCTCACTCCCAGAGATATTACTTTTCGTAATCAGTTCATAGATCCAAACATAGGCAGTTTGGTCCCTTCAGTTAATGTGTTATTTAAGTAGTATTCACTGTAAAATCCCAACAGAATGAAGAGAATCTACACTTTTACTCCAACTCAATACCATAAAGAGCAAAAGGTCAGTAGGTGTTGCACTATTTTGGAAAAATATTTTAGATTATGAACGTCGTTCATTTTGAGGACACTTTATGTTTATATAATGTCTCCATGAGCTTTAGCATTTTATCCCTCCAGGAAATACACAAAGTGTAGCCATTTAGTGTACGAATGGTCAAATATGTTCACAGCGTGAACACATGAAACTTTATTTCTTACCAAATATTTCAAATTCCAATGTTGTGAAGAAAGTGGAGATATGTTTATGTCTCCACTTTCTTGCATATTGTTTTCTTCCACTCAACTTTCTCCTTATATCCATGGATAAATCCATCTTACCTTTTTGTGACTTTGCTTCCTTGTAGAGGGCATTGCTGAATCTACTCACACACTGTCTTATCCATAACTGTGTTAACTGTATGTTTTTTTTATCTGCCCAGTTATACTTTCATTTTCTGAGAAACTGAGTTTGATGTTTTCATTAGCTATGACTCATTATTTGAAAGGAAATAAATGCATCAAAATCTATGAAATGACATTGAATTGCCCAAATAAATAAACTTTTTGAAGGGTTCTGGAAGTGTTGATGCATCCCTTTGGCTATTTTTTCCTTGTGAAAACTGAAAGGTAGTTTGTCACTGTGATAATTGAAAAGGAGAAGTTAATTAGAAATCTTTTTTTTTTTTTAAATCTCACACTTCCTTTGAGGTCTAAACTTTCAGTTCATGTTTCCCTTTTACGTCCCAGCAGGGATCCATCCTCAGTCTGTGGCGCCGCGACAGCGTCCTCCACTGAAGAACCTGCACAGCAACAGTGAGGAGTTCCAGGATGACTTTGACTGGGACTCTCTCATCCTTTGAGCCTCGTTTCCTTGTGATGGAGGAAAAAAAAAAATCAAATATTTCAGCAAAAACTTCACTTCCTGTTTCCCTGACAGCAAGTCTAGGATCATGTTCATCACTAATGACTGAATCTTAGCAGTTTTATGTTTTTCTTTTAAATTCATAGGCTGTAATATTCTATTGTTTATCTTTTGTGGGTAAGTGGCTTCATATGTTAGATTCCCCCCCCACAAATACAGAAGTCATGAAACACACACACTCCCTGTTTTTGTTTTATTTCATAAATTTCTGTATTTTTTTTTTTCTCCATTTTTCTTTTCAAATGTGAATGTTCACAGTTGACACCACACAAAAGTCAAACTTACCCAATAAAAGATACTTCTCTTGATATAAAATAATAAATTCATCCAGCTAAATTAAAAGAGCAGTATGGAGCATGTTTTCATGTCCCTGTGTTGTCTCCGTTCACTCAATGAAATAATTGTCTCTTTAAAGGAGCATCGGCTGAAGCTCCCTTTACAAAGAAAAAGAGGATGAAACATGAGGACAGTGTTGCTTTGGGTCACCTGAATTCCAGGTATCCCAGCTGAAATAGGTAATTAAAAATAAAAGATTGGCATAGAAATCACATGACCCATAAAATACCTCATTTAAAATCCAACCTTACATATCATCACAGGTGATAATTTTCAGAAATGCTTTTTTTTTTTTTTTTCCATTCAGAGTCGCTGAAATGAGATCAGACACAAGGAGAAATGGGACAAAGTACTGAAACAAACACAAACTGGCATCTGATAAATAAGCATTTGTGTTCTCATTCGCCCTCAGCCGCAAACACACACTCAATTTGTTTTTCCTGCCATCAGACCACACGTCAGAGCTTTTTTTTCTCCTACTGTTGTAGAAAAAAAAAAAATATATATATATATAAGCATCTGATTTAAATGGCATCATCGCATGATCTTCCTTGTTTATTTGTTCCCAGGTATTGGAAAAAAATAAATTACACTCAACATTAAATTAAATTAAAAGTGAACTGGTTGAAACAGTTTGACCACATTGTGACCGAAATGTTAATGCAGGTTTTTATCTCAGTCTGGGGCTCCGTTTAAAAATTATCCTTCATGCACTCGTTTCATTTCAGTGATTCAGTGTTTGTCTTCGCTCTAGAAGGAGGGAGAGAGAGAGGAGGAAGAGGCAGGTACGACAGTTTCTCTGCTCAGTTCGTTAGTGGCTGTGTGACCTCTTCCTCCGGCTCCCTCTCGTGTGCAGTAGTACTATGAGTAGAGAGTGACACTACTGAAAAAAAACTCCCTGCTCTCACTGACTCACCTTTCATCTCAACAAAAGACTGGACAGAAACAGAAAATACAGAACAGAAACAGACTGGAAATAAATACTTCTATTTGACACAAATTTTGAAATGAAAGGGACAAAAAAAGTGGAACAATAATCTGAAATGAAATTATGCCTTTAAAGGAAAATAACGTTTTTGTTCTTTTTAATGTAGACGTCTTTCTTTGTGGATAAATCTTGTGTTGGGAGAGTTTGGGGGGTGTCGAATGAATGAAGGGGGAAGCAGGTACGACAGCTGAGGCAGAAAGGTGAGCAAAGTAGTGGTGACGCGTCCTCAAAGAAGAAACGGATTGGTGCTTGCTCCCGCCGTTCCTCCGCCGCCCATGGAGCCTCCTGCTCCCATCATTCCTCCTGCTCCTGCGGGCCCACCCAAAATCTGCTGAGGGGGCGGCATAGCTCCGGGCCCCAAAAGGGCAGAGCCCGGGGGTCCCATCGGGGAGAGCCCGCTGAACGGCATCCCCATAGGGCTGGCTTGCATCATGCCCAGGCCCATCCCGGGGGCCCCTACTCCTATGCTCATCGGCCCCAGACCCATTCCTGGTTGGACCATGCCCAGCATGGGGTTGGGAGGCACAGGACTGGTACGCAGGCCGCTCAGGCCAAGGGACGAAGGCTGGGGGGAGATGGAGGTCATGGATGGAGCCACGCCGAACGGGTTGGAGGAGACGGGTGTTGGTGAAACGCCCCTGCTGGAGATGGTGCTGCCTGGAGTCACGGCCATGCCAGGAGCAGGAGACGAGCCTGCAGTACAGAGATAACAGGTTTATTATTAATAAAGTCTTCAATATTCAATCATAAAAATCTTCTAAGTAGGGGAGCAACGACTGCAGTTTTCTGGCTGATCACTGATCATTACGATGCCAGACCTGCTGATTTTGATTTACAGGTTTACATTACAGATAATTTTTTTTGTCTGTAATGTCGCTAAATATAGCAAGAAAGTCACTGAGTTGGTAACAGTGAGGTGACTGTTGTTACAAATATGACCTGGACAGTCAAACCTCTCTCACTGAAGAGCCAAAGAGGACAGTGGTTGATTTTTAGACCTTTGTTGAAGCAGATGGATAAGATCGGCTTCACATGTAAGTATTGGCAAAGCGTTGATCCCCATACAATTACGAAAATTGAGGCCAATTTATCAGCTGGATATATTTCTAAATTTAATAAGTAATAAATTCCCACATCTAAATATTATAGCACTGTTGGATCTTTTATCCGACATTCTTGCTGAACAAAATAAGAACACAGAGGGAGACGGTTAAATTTTCTAATGCAATCTTAGAATTGAACAGAGAACTCTGCCTTTCGACATCTCTTGTCTCTGTCTCTAGGCCAGTTCTGCCGTGCTTCTCTGTCTTTGCATATTTATTACATGGAGGCGTAGCTTAATTACAAATCATTTGCAT
>CAEFZY010029170.1:0-10688 GCA_903066815.1 Brachyrhaphis roseni | reverse complement strand
AGAGATTCTTTCTCTTTCCCATATTGCTTGAAACCTGTGGCCTGCTTAATAATGTGGAACATCCTTCTTAAGTAGATTTCCTTTAATTGAGCTCAGCAGACAAACTAATCAACCAGCTCTCTGAAATTAATTATAGTGATTCAAAGAGCCCTGACACACAATACCATCTATAAATTTAATAGCACAACAAAAAATGTAATCTTTATGACACTTAAATCCAATTTGCATAATAATTTGGAACATGGTATAGTTGTAAATATTTAGCTATAAGCTATAGTTAGTGAACTTAATATTTTTTGCTTGAAGCTAAATATCTAGCTTGCTAGATACTTAGATACCAAGTTAAGTATGAATCTCTAAACTGAGTTACCAAACTAAATATTTAGTTAGCTTGCTACATAGTTACGAAGCTAAGTAATTTGCTCGCTTGTTAATTATTTAGTTATCAAACCAAGTATTAAGTTTAAGCTCAAATTAGCAAACTAAGTATTTAGTTAGAAACTAAATATTATGTTAGCTTACTAAAAATTCAGATACTAAGTTACATATTTAGCTATAAACTAAATATATAGTTAGCAAAATAAACATTTAGCTAGCTTGCTATGTATTTAGTTTGGAGCTATATATTTAGTTTACAAACTAAGGTTTGTAAATAAAATAATTAGTTTGGAACTGTGACATTTATTAATGAATGAATAACATGGTGAAAATAAAACCTTAAAAATGAATCTCCATTTTTCCTGTTATGACAGGCTAAATAACCCATTTTATTGCACTCATTTTTAATTTACTATAACTTTACAAATGACAGCCCTTCATTGGTGTTCAAATTTATTTTTATTAAAATTATGTGGTAAAATAAAATTGCTATACAAATAAAGCATTGTTATTATTTTGGTCTATTTGTTGTGTCTCTTGGCCAGAAATAAGACAAGATAAGATAAGATAATTTTATTAATCCCTGGTTTTGAATCTTAGTGGGTTTTTTATCCTGGTAAAATAAAGACTATTTATTAAAAATGTCATTACCTGTGAGCCATAATCAAAGTGAACACAAATAAGTGCTGAAATATAATATTTCTTCTGTAATTCAATATTTGAATTTTTGAAGTTAAATAAGTGAACTCTTCAGATTTATTCTTATTAACTGGGATGTTTTATTTTCTTGTGATTAAAATGTGTATTTGCTGAAATTAACAGACTCTCAGCTACCAAAGCTGCTCTTTCTTTCCTTCCAGTGGAGATATTTTTATCTCCTCTCCTGTATTTGTGACTTGCTCGTCCTCTTTCTGTCCTCTGAGTGTCATGCTTTACGCCCCCACCGCCTCCGCAAGGCGAACCAATTCATCACCGGCCAAAGAAGGCCCTTCACTTTGTCTGTTTCCCGGCTCTCGCTCCGCAGGTCGGTCTCCTAATGAAAGGCGGTGTCGCGTCCCGGCCAGTCCACCGAGACCGAAAGGGGCCAAGAAGTCCAAGTCCAAGTCCAACGTGGAGCGGTAATTATCCCCCGAGCAACACACACTCACACACGCTCTGGTTGTTAGAAAGGGCTGCTGAAGCCGGGCGCCATGTGACCCGGTGGACTCAGCGCGCCTTGGCCTTGGTCGCGGGCGCCGGCGGAAGGACCGGTGCCAGGCCCGGCAGAGGAGAGGGGGGAGTCGGTTGACAGGAAGAGGAATGGACTGTCAGGCAGAGATAAATAACGAGAGGGAAGCGGGCAGCAGGCGACCCGCGGCAGGGCTGCCTCGTTGGGACAGTGACCCACTGACCTCTGGGCTGGCTCTCGCGGGGGCCACCCACTGGTCACCTACTTTCCCTCTGTCATGTCGCAGTTCAGGCTGGGATGGAGAAATTACATGATGGATAATCAAGAGGCTAGCGTTTAAAAATGATAAACTGTGGATTTCATCTGACCAGAGCAAAGACTTTTCCTCCTTATTAAAGGTGACCTGCTCTGCTTCCTTTAACAGGTTAGGATGGATCCATGGGATATAAAAAAAAACATGTTTGTTACATTTAAAATCATTCTTACATAATGATTCAGTCTATTTTGAGTTCCTGACAGAATGAGCCTTTTTAGGGCCTCTGTCACTTTAAATCCAAATAAGCTGCTGCTGGCCACCCCCCATTTACACTTGCACGTGAAGATGGCTGCAAACAGATCCGCAATTATACAACTGTACATCTTTGAAAAGCATTAGTAGAGCCTCCTGCACAACCGTCAAGAATGCAGCAAGAGGTTTCTGGATAGTAAATCAGGAACAAAATCCGTGTCTTTTCCACCAGCCATTGTACAGCACATACAGTGGTAAACTATGACTCATTTAATTATTTATAGATTTATTTATAACTTAATATGTTTCCACATGACTGTCAGGTTAATTGGTCTCTCTAAAAACTCCCTCGGTGTGAGTGTGTGAGTGGTTGGTTCTCCTGTCTGTCTCTGTATTGCCCTGTGACAGACTGGCGACCTGTCCAGGGTGACCCCACCAGCACCTCCCGACCCCACTAGGGACAAGGGTGTTAGAAAATGGATGGATGGTTTACCTAAACCAGTGTATCCCAACACTGCCCTGCATGTTTTAGGTATTTCCTTGCTTCAGTCCAGCTGATTTCAATAGATGACTGATTAACAGGCATTCATCAGTTGAATCAGGCACATTAAAGCAGGGAAACCTCTAAAACATGTAGGACAGTTTGCCTGGCCTTCTGTGTGAACAGTCCATAAGCGACACGCATGCGCAAAAGAAGAACGTTGACGTTCTGATCAGGGAAGTAATAATGGCCGCCGCGGTCGTCTATGGATCGATTTTAAAGTTTATTCAGCAATGGGAGCCGATAGTGTCGTCACTAAAACATAACAAGACGGAGGAAGCTAAGAAAAAGAAAACTCAACTAATAACGACTGCTTTTTGCGGAGCACTGACGGCAACTTCTGGAGAGAAGTCGGTTTGGTTGTGTAGTCGAAACCAGGAATGGCGGGATTCGGATGCAATGCGCTTCACCGACACGTACTTATTTTATAATTTCATCATTATAATGTTCAGTCGTTGTTTGCGGTCGGATTTACCTCGTCTGGCTTCTTCTGGAGGAGGAAAGGACAGCTGGAGCCGACTGTGGAGGGTTAGCCGCATCCCGCAGCAGTAAGGTAGGGCAGCCGCAATGTTTCCACTGTTTTTTATGCGCATTTTGAAGCATAGCATAAGAAATCACTCCTGTAAAACAAACCAATTCTATATTATCAACCTAATTTTATGTATGGCAAAATATCATATAAATAAATCTAAATGTTCAAATCAGAAACCTTGCTTACCCTTTAAAGAGGAAAAAACAATAAAATTAGATCACCCTCGTATTCTAAAAGTAGTAAAGTCATAAAGACAACTGATATGTGTACTCACTTTAACATTTTTGTGACGTGATTTATATGTATACATACATACACACACACATACATACATACATTCTATTTGAGTTTGCTGTATAACTCCCAGGCATTTTTGTTTTATTCTTTGTTAATGATTTGACAACCACTTTATTACCAATAAAGATAGAAAAACAGTTATAGCTTCCTGAAAACCTCTCAGTTTTTCTGAGATGTGTTATCCAAGTTAGTTAGCCACCTCTACTTCCTGTTTATTACAGCTACACACAATGTCAAAATCTGACAAAATTATGCTTTACCAGCCTGGTTGACTCACCAAAATCTGGACCTGTCACCATAACAAATTTTTCTGGACGATAAATTGTCTCAGAAGTTATTGCGGTAAATATAAGTATTATTTTTTGAGACCATTTGAAAGTAATATGATGGCAATAGCATAATAATGCAAGAACATATTCTCAGAGGTCAATAAACTTTAAATCCTAATGAACATTTAAAACTAGAACTGGAAGATATTTTAAATATCCAAACAAAACAACAGAAACAACAAATAAAAAGTCTGTCTAAACAAAACTGTTCATAAAACCCCCCCAGACTTTTGTCATCCAGTTTTTGGTAGGAAGAAAAGACAAAAATGATAAATTAGGCAAATGAAAATGATTAAGTTTGTTTTGATCTGTTGAGGGAATAATTGATTTATTGCAACATTTTAAAGATTCTCTTGTAAAATTTACACCATTCACCTCCAGTACAGGTTCGTTCAACACTGAACATACCTACTGATTTACATCTTATGTAATTTTTTTGTCGTAAAAACAGTATTTTCAAATCATCCAATCAGACAAATGTAATTTTTTTTATTTGAGTGTTGACCTCTGAGGTCAAAACAAGCATTTCCTCCTTCAATCCTCAACTTACACAGACAGCACAGCTGAGTTCCCATAAATTAAAGCACAAAGTTCTCCTGAAAACAGCCCTCTGGCAGTTTTTATAACCCTCTCCCCTGTTTTCATCATGAACCAGTGTCTGTAATGTAATTTAGTTGAGTGAGCTGCCTGGGATGCCCATCATTCCCTCCATCTTTTCCTGCTGGTATCGATCTTCCTCTTGGACCAATTAGACATCTGCCTCCGCAGGGTTCTGCTGCACCCATATCTGCACCACTGGACCAAACCAGCGTTTGTTCAGGGACAACAGGACTTTTCCCTCTTCCATTGGAGAGGAAGTACACTCTGGATTTCCCTGGAAACTGCAATAAATAACCGAATAATTCAAATTTCACAAACTGCTGATAAACCCTAAGTGTATTCTTTTGTGGATGTTATTTATATTTGTTTTTCAGGAAAACAAAATCCATAAATTTCATCTATACATTGTTATTTTTCTCATTTTTCTCAAGTGATTTAACTCATATATCTAAATATTTTTGTGTTATTGTGACCAGTTGATTTACAGCTTTAAATCTGGACAAAACCAAAGCAAATATAAAAAAATAGGATATTATTTGTATTATCTGAAAGTCTAAAAACTATTTGTTAAATATGAATTAATTATGTGTTTCGATTATTATGGCCATTGTAGAAAAAAAGCACATTTAAACCTAAAGAATTCAGAAATTTGTAGAAAAGTTTCTGAAAATTTTCAAATTTGCTAGAAAAAAGTAAAGATTAATATAAAAAAAATTTCATGAAAAAATGTGGATATTTCTGAGTTTGAAAAGACAAAAATTTGTTAGAAGAAATTTTGAGATTAATCTCAGAAATTTTTGAGAAAAAAATCTAAGTGACTAGAAAAAAATCAAAAACTTTGAGATTGTTCTCAGTAATTTTCTAGAACAATTGTAGAAGTTTCCCAAAGTCAAAAATTATAAACTTTTGAAACTGAGAAATTTCCAAGATTTTTCTAAAAAAATTCTGAGATTAATCTATAAATATCTGAGTTTTCTGGTGGAAATTTACTGCTGATTTTTCTATCTACAAAGGTCCTTATACAGTGTTGTACTTATATATGTGTGCAGTAATTCTCATTCTCATCCACGACAGTTTGGCCCCCTGTGGCGCCCCTGACTTTAAAAGTCTAGCTCCGCCATTGTGTCTAAAGTTCTGCGAAAACAATTCCTGGTTTATTTGTTTATTGAACTACAACATGTGTAAACGTTGCTATGTGCATTCTTCCAGTCACAGCAGCACACCCCATAATAGTCGAGAGTTTCGGCCTAAAGAGAGGTGACAGTGGGGCAAGCCTGCGTCGTCATGGCGATAGCCCGAGCAGAAAGTCGATACTCGTCGAGGCGAGGCGTCGCAGGGGGTGGAGGGAGCGGAGCGAGGGTTGAAGGAGGAGCAGATCAATTTTGCTGTTTGATCTTTCTCAGGCTCTGAATAAATGTATATTTTAAGATGTCTTTTTTTCCCTCCCTCTCTCTGAGCAAACATTGACATTTTTCATGTTGATTCTTGACTTTTGTGGATAGAGACTTGATTTTATCCAACATCTTGGACTTGTTATTCCAGCTGTGTGTTTTTTTTTTTGTGATCCGGACCGAGGTGGCTGAGCACCGAGTCTCCCCTCAGATACAGCGACTCTCGAAAGGGAGAGTCATGCTTTTCTAACTAAATCGATACAAATTTTGATCAAATAAGTAAAATTCAAGTGAAAAACAATGTGTAGCGAAAAAGCTGAAAAAAAACTGAAGTAACTGGGCTGTTTAAATGTGCAAAACCAGCCAAAGCAACTTTTAATTCAATTTCAGCTTTTAAACTTGAGGTCACACAACATTCATATGTAAATAAACAAATAAATAAATGAGAGAAGTGGAGATATTGTAAAAACTGGAGATTTCTCCAAAATTGATAAAAATACGAGACTGAAATGCTACAAGACAATTAGCATTTCTGTTGTTCATTCAATGTGTGACATAATCTATTTGATTCATTTAGATGTGTATATATCTGAGTGTATATGTATTTACATACATATGTATCATTGTAGTTACGTACAATGATGCATACTCATATTGAATATTTTTTTTTACATATTTTGCACTGTTTGTGGAGATTTTTTGATGTGACGACAATAAATTCTAATTTGTTAAAAGACAACAGAAGGTTTTCCTAACAAAGAAAACACAAAATAAGTTTGGAAAAAACAACACAACTCACCAAAAATACACCGTACCAACAGTGACTTATGGTGATGGCAGCATCATGAACGTTTTTTTAAATACCAGTCAGCCTTTTGGTCGCTAAACCTTCAGTTGTCATAAGTTTGTGATTCAGTTATAAGTACAAGTAACCAAGTATACTTCTACTTATAAAAAAAACCAAAACAACATAAATTACGCAAATAAAGTTATAATATTATGAGAAGATGAGTGACTATAAAGTTTAAATAATACCACATTAAATTACATTATGGGAAAAAATTGTAACATAATAAATTTTTTAATAAAACAAGAATAAAGTAATATTAGTACCATAAAGTCATAATGATGTTGTCACAAAAGTCATATTGCAAAATAAAGTCGTAACAATATCAGAATAAAGTCGTAATATAAGAAAAATTTGCAATAGTTATTTTACCAGGAAAATGTTGTAGTAATGACAGAAAAAAGTCATGATATGCCAAGAAAACCCTAAATACTCATAGTACTACTAGAATAAAGTCATAGTTATACAAGAAAGAAAGTTGTAGCAATATGCCAAAAAATTTGTAGTAATACGAAAATACTCATAATATTAGTAGAATGAAGCAGCTGTTTAGTGAACATCTTGTGAAGTTATGTTTTATTGTTTTTACAAATAAGGAAGTCATCTTTTAACTCATCAGTTTCAAATTATTTAGCAGAAGTTTGAAACAATTGTGGAAACAACCGTTTCTTTTATTTTGAGTTTAAAATTTTTATTACAGCCAAAAGAAGGAAAAAATACATAAATATACACATATACATACATACCTACATGCACATGTATATATGCACATACACACACAATACTTCTCACTTTGGAAACATAATGATCAATACACAGTGCAATACTGACGAGGCTTCGTACAGAAATAAAAGTTCCAAAATTACAATCCAGCAGTTTCAGCTTCCCTCCACCCAACCCTCCTCCAACCCTCCAATAAAGAAAAGACAAAAAAAAGAAAACAACCCCCCCCCCATCTCAGCTCAAAGTCAACCTGATAGAAGAGAAAATAAACAAATACATATATCATTAATCCGATACGACTACCCATATTTATTCGAAACAACCTTTTCTATTCCGAAAAAAGAACTACACGAACTGAGCTTCTCAATGCTTTTATCTCATTATAACGTCTTTATTACGACTTTTTTCTGGTAATGTGTTTTTATTTTGCTAATGTTATGACTTCATTCTCATAATAATAAAAAATTCCCACTCTTAGCCAGGTCCCAATACTCTGTTGTAATTAATCCAGTTTTTCTGTAAGTCAAGCAGCAGCAACACAATCCGGTCTTTACTGGAATCCAGTAAACTAAACGAGAGACTAACTTTTTCTTTAGTCAGACCTCTCTGACGCAAGATTGGCGTAAAGCCTCCAGTGTTCATACAATGCCAAACAAAAACAAACAAACAGCAAACAGAGATGTGTTTGTTTTGTTCGTCAGCAAAGTTTCTGTCAGACAAACTGTAAGGATGTCAGTGAAGGCAACAACAAGCCTACTGCCCGTCTCTGGTGTGAACGGTCCGCGCAAATTGTTTTTTTTTTTTTTTTTGCATGAACTTACAATTTCTGCTTTCTTCTAATGAAAACACTCAGATATTTAAATACACAGAAAGGGCAGAGGTTCTAACGTCTGACCCATTTACGGTTCTCTACTGCTCCCTGTTCAACATGGCTGCCCGTTCTGCGGTCCCAGCGGTCGTCCTCGCCCTTGATCTGGTTTAAATAACAAGCTCTGCTGCAATAATTATGATTTAATCTCGTTTAACGTTGCTGAATTAAAGAGTTTCCAGGATGGGCAGATTGGAAATAGAGAGGGATTTGAATGAGAGTTAATGAAATTAGACCGACTGGACATTTATCTAAATAATTCATTGTCCGTGTGATGTTACAGTGATGTGGTGATTACCCGTTTAAATTCCTTCAAGGGAGTTTTATTACTTTTTTGCAGATTTGTGGAGGAAAATATGAAACTTGTCAGGTGGTTCCTCTGTAAAGTGTGTTCAAAAGGCATATTTATCTAATTGATTGTTTGTCATTTCTCTCTTTCTACCAAAACCTGGATGACAAAAGTATTCAGCCTGTATGTTTGGTCCTAACTAAACCCTATTTTTCAATCATAATTTTGTTTACAGAGACTTCAGTGTCCATTTTATTTGTTGTTTTGGGTGTTTTGCTTATTTATTTTGGATATATATTTAAAATGTCTTCCATTTCTAGCTTTAAATTTTTGTTAGAAGTAACATTTTATTGATCTTTGAGGGGATTACTTGCATTGTTACTAGCAGTATATCACTTGGAAATGGTTTCAAAACAACAATATTATCATTAATTACAATAACTTGTGGGACAATTTACCTTTCAGAGAAATGTACTATTGTGACAGGCCTAGTTTCTGCCTTATTCCAAATGGCACTAAATTAATCTCTCTTAGACACAAAAGCCAAATAATGAGAGTAGCAACATTTCTATTACAAATGTGCAAAACTTTGTCAATATTCTGCTAATGGCACAAATCCATAATTTAGCTATTTTGTGTTTCCATTACGTGAGAAAAGTAACTAAAATGACACTTGAGAAGTTTGTTCACTCGATAAGTTATTAAAAACTATACTGCTCTATCATCTCTGACCACTTCCTGTCGTCTTCTTTGCGGTTTCTGCCAGTAGGATCATCCGGTTGTTGATCATGTGACTCGTGTGACGTGGAAATACAAAGTGTTTCCATTGCAGTTTTGCTAAATAAACAAATTTCAATATGACCTAAAAACCACCAAAACTTTTTATTGAAAAATTAGTTTTTTCGTAGTTGGCATGTTTCCTTTAAATTTTTAAATATCAATTATATGATCAATGGAAACACAACTACGGTGGAAAATATTTTTAGAGATCTTTGCAAATTAGTTAAAAATAGAAAACCAGGAAATAATCTGTGAGAAAGTATGTAGAGAGATATTTGCCTTTCCTAATCTTTATATATATATTTATTCTGTGTATCAGCGTGTGGAAGTCGGTCCGCTGACCCACCTGTCCGTCATCAACGCTCCACCCTGGGATCGTACCGTACCGCTGCAACATCCAGCCCTATACATCAGCAGTAGATCTTCTTCCATTATTTATCAAAAATGTTTACCACCACTCTAACCTGGATCTCTATGAAGCTCATATTTCCTCTGACAGGCCAGACGCTCTGTGTGTTCCTGCACATCAGTCATCATGCTTCATGAGCTGTTTCACGTTTTGTCACGTAGTAATTCAGCTGGACAATATGGCTGAAAAACTTAAAACAACATAAGAGATACATATCAGCAGATGTAGATAATTTTTGATGAGTTTTTTTTTTATTTAAATATTTGAGCGATTTGATTCTTTTGACCTTGTCGTCTTTGTCTTTTCAGACTTATCTTGTTTATAATCCTCTTCACAGTTATTGTTTTTCATTTAATCTGAGAGGATTTAATCTACACATAAATACCGCGATAGAAATGGGTGGATAATTTTTAAATTTAATGGTGCAGAAGAGAACTTTTGTTTCTGCCGAAGCAACTCGCGTCTATTTTTCTTTTATTGTGCTTCTAAATTACAAATAGCCCTAAAATGTTATAAATGCACACAACACTTGTAGTGCAGAACTTATTTTTTCATTTCCATGTGTTTGACATCATTTGAAGGCTTAGAGTCCACGTTTTCAGAAACTGTAAATAACTCAAAACTCCCTGAGTAGTTCACGGTTTTGTCGTGGCCAGTCAGCACCGCCGTTCTCATTAGGATGAACAAACAAAACAACAATGGCATTTTGTTGTTGACTTACCATTCAGAGACCACTTGCTGCATTCTTGTTGGTTGTACAGGAGGCTCCACTTCCGCTTTTCATAGGTGTGTGGTTGCATAGTTGCGCAACCAAATGCTGAATTGGGGGCGTGGCCTGCTGCAGTTTATTTGGATTTAACCTCTTACACCCTGAGGGGGTATAAATTAATTTCTGCCTGACAAAAACACACAAAAGTAAATCACTTATAGCCTCACAGCTATTAGATTTATGAAGAAACTTTTGGTACCTCTGTAAAGGTAAGATGTCATAGAATGGTTTTCTGGTGTCAGCACCATTGTAGCTTTGA
>CAEFZY010029164.1:0-12559 GCA_903066815.1 Brachyrhaphis roseni | reverse complement strand
TGGATGGATGGATGGATGGATGGATGGATGGATGGATGGATGGATGGATGGATGGATGGATGGATGGATGGATGGACGTTTATTGTTTTGGGCAAATGTCTGGTGTGATGACGGGAGGTTTTTGTAAAATGATTTTTTTGACCACTTTTTCAACTTGAAACGTCAGATTAAGCTAAGTTTGTATTTCATCTAAGTTGTAAGAGAGTTTTAGTAATTATTTTGTCAATATTTTAACAAGAAATAAAGCATTTTTTTTTTTCAAACAATCAAGTCGGAAGGGCGTGCAAGAATCAAGCCACCTGTTACCACCCACAGCCTTTGTAGGAAGTGTTTGGTTTTGGAACTTAGAAGGTGGCTACAGTGTGTGTCTGATGAGAGCGCATTTGCAAAAAATGTGAAAAAAGTGTGACAACTTCACCGAAACACATGTTCACTGGGCGGTGCGGAGCCGCAAGGAGACGCAGGAGGAACCGTACCTGATGATGGGGAAATGCAGATCGAGAGGAGAGGCCCTCTTTATCTTGGGTCTTGATAGTATCTCAATATTTTGAGATAGTATCTCAAAATAATTAGATGATTTATTTTTTTTTTTATACCAGAGTAGCGGAAACAGGCCTCCATAGAAAGCAGATACTGTAGTCTAAAGAAAATGTATTCCACTGCACATGAATACAAGTAGGAGCAAACAGATAAGATACATTTTATTTTCCCTGCCCATTTCTGATTTCTGACTCAGAAAAAAAATGTAAAAAAAATGTTTGTACATTTTCAAAAAAATGTTTTATTGCCTCAATCCAAGTATTTCTGAAAATTCTCAGTTTTCCATGCTTTTATATTCAGGAAGATTTAATGGAAGCATTTTGTTCTAAAGGTTCATTTAGAAATGTCTTCATTCATTACTTGTGGAAATTGTGCGACAGTCACTCCTCATCCTCATCCAGCCAGCATAATTTGTACATGTGATC
The DNA here is from genome assembly GCA_903066815.1 of Brachyrhaphis roseni. Lineage (NCBI taxonomy): Eukaryota > Metazoa > Chordata > Actinopteri > Cyprinodontiformes > Poeciliidae > Brachyrhaphis > Brachyrhaphis roseni. Next base: position 11,594 of record CAEFZY010029164.1, on the reverse strand, counting down.
TCATACATAAGGATGTGCACAACACAAGTTAGCAACACAACACAAGAAAATTGAAAATGTTCAACTTTTGTTGCTGTCTGCTGTTGCAGAAAACTTTTACCTTCGTTGTTTGTTGCTCCTGTAACAAACTGCTGTGAAATAGGCAACCCTATTTTAGCTCAGAATAGTAGTTTGATTAATCTGTGTTATGTAATATTCACGCATCAAACTTTACAGATCTATCTCATGCGTTGACACGTTAACGCTTAAAGCCCTGGTTGTAAAACGATCTAAAAAAGGCACCATTATGAGGAAAGAACAAGGACATTTTACTTCAGTACGACAAAACTTCACTGATTCTTCTACAGTGCATAAAATATAAGAACCTTTGGAAAGAAGTTGACAGCTTGGAGTTAGATTTTCGTCAAGCCAAGAGATGACATGCTATTCCACTAAAACCAAACTGTATTTCTTTGCCACTCCATTTTCCTTTAATAACCTCCCGGCATCAGTCACATGGAGCGCTCATCTGTCTTCCCTCCACTTGTCAACTGATTGAAACACACGCCGGCGCGGATCAAAGCCCTAATTAAGCCAAATCCGGTTATTTACACTTCCACACCGGCCAGGAAAGTCACAAATACATGACTGCTTCATTCAGCACCTTGATTCAAATCTTCTGTTTCTTAATAACAGATTTTCTGTCCGAGGCATGGTTCCTTTTGATTGGATTATTGCAGCCTTCAAATGGGGTGCTGTGGTGGCACAGGGGCAAAGGGTGACCCACTTATTGAGGCCTTAGTCCTCGTGGTGGTAGTTCCACGTTCGATTCCCGGCCTGCCGACATTTGCCGCATGTCTCCCCCTTCTCTCATTTCCCTCTTTCCTGTTGAACTACTTTCAAATAAAGGCCACTAGAACCTTAAAATAATGCATTGAATCTTTAGCTAACTAGCCTTCCAAAGCTGCTAAAGGGAAAAAGCAGCTTTCCTTCTTTTTCTTGGATCAAGCGCTCACCTCAGACAGGTGCTGTCGGTGAGGTGCTTCTGACTGACGAACTCGACCTCTGACCGCAGAGAGTTGGTCTGTGCTCGGGCCTCCTTCGTCTGCCAATCCAGGTCTGCTGTCAGAAGAAATGCATCAAGTTTTAATTCTTTTTCCTCACGGAACAAATACAAAAGGTGTAGAGTTGGCTAAAGACACTGTAAGGCCTTTTGTGTGATTAGTGCTTACATTGCAAAAACACAAAATCTTACCAAGTACTTTAGTTTCTTCTGCAAATGTCTATTTAACATGAAAATAAGACAAAACTAACTTACAAGTAACTTTCAGGAAGAGATAAGAGCCTGTGTTAAGCAAATAATTCCTTAAAATGTATGTGGAAAAATACTGGTTCCATTGGTAGATTTTTTCACTTATAAGATATTTTTCAATTTTTCCCATGCTAGAAGTAAAATAATCTACCAAAGGAACGCAAGACCTTTTCATTAATATTAAGGAATTATTGACTTATATTATCTGGGTACTAAGATATTTTCTCTAGAAACTACACAAAATACTTCTGTGTTTTTAAAGTATATAAAAAAATTCTAATGTTAATAAATGTCAGCCGATTAAGAATTAACTGAGTATTTTTGACCATTGAACTTTGTAACATATTGCTACAAAAACAAACTTTCAGACATGTTATTGGAATCAAATTCAAAATCTGGAAAGCGTGGCATGCTTTTAAATTCAACCTCTGTGAGTTAACTCTCACTGTAGCTTCACTTCCTTCTAGTTTTAACCATGTAAGTAGGCTTATCACGATAATCAACTTTTTTTAGATGTTTAAATATAATGGCATAGTAATGGCGCTAACAGTCATCATATGAAGACTCCACTATTCAGTGTAGCTAAGTGACCTTCGTGGTTAGTCATATTAAAATGTTAGCTAGAAGCTAACTGGGGTTGAGTTGACCTCTCTGGACATTCTCCAGCTCCTGCAGTTCCAGCAGCAGCTGGCTCCGTTCCTCCACTGTGGAGCTCATGTGGCTGTTCCTGCTTTTCATCTCTTCCATCTCTGATACCAGAGAGAGACAAAAAGGAAAATTAAAAGCTCTGGAAGTCATAATGAAATTACTTATAAAATAAATGCCTCGAATAGGAACAAAGCAGTTTTTATGACCTTTGAGTAAAGCTTCCGCCTCCGTTTTCAAGGCCAGGATCTCGGCGTGAGTCTGCCTCTCCAACACGGCTGCGCTGTTCCCTGTCAGGCTGAAGTCAGTGTTGAATTTGGTGATCTCCTGGAGGAACTGTTGCTCTTCTTCTTTAGATTCGTTCTTGATCCTCGCCTGGCAGGAAAACAACCGTGTGACGTTCTCCCAACAAACACAAAGACAAACAAGCAAAACTCGTCTTTGACCCCGTTTCCTTTCAGAGATCATACTACAGAAATGATATTCTAATCTAATCTTCTCAAATAAATACTTACATGTATTTGGAACAAAAACTACTACTTCTCATTTGTTGACCGGGCTTCTACATTCATATGCATTTCATAGAAAATGGCAGCACGACCATCCAGCTACTTTAACTCGAAAGCAGACTTATTGGCTCTGATAATCATGCTAAACCTTTTATATGTACTGATATGATTTACAGATCATATTTCCCCACAAAAATCTGACTCTTTTGTTCATGTCAATAAAATGTACAATGCTAAGTGCTTTGTGCTTTATTACACAAGAAAAATATAGATATTTCTTTAAAAAATAATGTTAAAAACGTTTCCGTTATGGATGCACCGACTGCAGTTTTCTGGCCGATCACCAATCTTTAAAAAGCCTGACCTGCCCATTCCAGTTTTGGCCAATACCAGTATTGGCAGCAGCTAAGTTGGCAACAGTAGGGTGACTACTGATAACTGCCATGGAGGCGTGGACTCTGTTATAGTTTGAAATGACTGGATCTGATTTTGGCCGAGACATATGAAGTGCTCTAGCTCGTTAGTGAAGGAAGATACGCTATGAAGATTACAATTCATAGCTTAAGGTTGAACCTGTGTCCAACTCTGAATACAGAAGTTCAGAGTTGGACAACATCTTTACCAACCACACAATGACTTACACTTTCATGTTTTCTGCCTTTTTTTTTTCCTTTAATTCTTCAGTACATGGAAGCATAGCCAACACAGACCAAAGGCTACGTTAACTTTCTCTGCTGCCATTGCTAAAACTACAGGCAGACTATAATTTAATTATAAAACAGCGCAGAAAAATAATATTATTGTTCATAGCTTCTTCTGTTTGCTGATTGGCCTGGTTGAAATTCATCCTGAGACATTAAGCTCATTGGGAGAAATCCCAGATGGAGAACTGAAGGGAGATGAGAATTGAACAGAGCTGCGTAGAAAGGTGATTTCTCATGCTTTTACATAACCAGCTATTTTACCAGGAATTTATAGAAAAAAAAATTTTTGCCATTATATCAGGCTCCTTTTCAGTGAAAGTAGCTCCCATTCTGTTGTCTGTGAGGTTCGTGGCCTCTATAAATGTTTTGATAGAGTGGTTTTGTTTAACCTCAGCTGCCTCTGAAGTTCTGCTACAACACATTTAGCTTTTGGTTTGATCCTTTTAAAAGGGAGCATTAGCTTTTGATGCATGCTAGCTCAGCGTAGTGAGCTAGCATGCTGTTATCTAAGGATCTCCTTAGACAAAATTTTCCCAAATGACACTAAACAACTATATTGTACTATAGGTTTTTTGTCCTCTGTGTGCTCCAGTGGCCAAGTGATGACATTTTGTTAGCAATTTCACTGCTGTGTCTTTGTGCAGCAACAATAAAAAAAAGTGCAAGTGTAAGTTTATATGAAATGGCATGAACTGTGACAAGAAGACTGATCGGAGATGTATGTAATCCTAGTTGATTGTTTAATTATAAACACCAAAAGCGATTGCTAATTTTACCATGTGATGTTTAAAAAATGTACACGCTTTTGAACCAGCAAAACTTACTGCTGTCTGGAAACACGCTACACACGCTACATGATCACATGATATGAAACTAGAGAGATGGGCGATGTTTATTCAGGCTTCAACCCACCAGACGACCATTGAGGCGACTCTGCTCCTCAAGCTGCTCCTCAATTTGCTTCAATGCCTGGTCTTCGCATTTCCTCATCATATCACACTGCAAAGTCATGGTGGACAACTGCTCAGCCTGGAGAGCAAGTAGATAATTGAAAAGGCAGGGTACAGAATTTCAGACATGTGTTGAAAGGCATTAAAGATATGACAGATATGTTCATCATCTCACAGGGAGATGGAGTGGACAGCTGTCACAACCACATATTACATACAGCTGAAACCAGAAGCTTACACAGGGAAAAAAAAAGATAGACAGATAGACACATTGTTTTGATTTTAGTCTGAAGTTAAGTCATACCAAACTTTTCTCCTTTAAGATCAAGAAGAATTACCAAATTTATTTGTATTTGCTAAAAACTAGGAATGCACAGATCGCCTTTTTCCACTTCCGATACCAATATCTGAGGTTGTGTTGGCCGATACCGATCTGATACAGAAAAACAGATGAATCCACCTAAAAGTTTTTAAAACACATACATAAATGTCCTGACTTAGAAATTTATTTGACAACTGCACCAGTACAACACATTTAAATACACTAATAGAGTCAAAATGTTGGTGAAACATATAAAAACAACTTTAATTTGTTCAGTCAGCACAATTAGAAGTAGAACAGCAATGGAAAATAAATAATACAGAAACTGAACCTGACAAAACAATAGGTTGACTACCTTGGCCAAACATGCAAAAATAAACTGCAACAAACCTTCTTTCAGACGGTTCAAAAAGTACAACTACGAATTCTGCAAGCAATGTAAAATAAATTATACAGCATGACGTCGCTCAGAGAACTAAACCGAATTGAAAATAAGAGTATAAAATATCAATAAAATACAACAAAGTGACAAAGTGTGTTAAAGTTCAAGAGCTACAAACACTTTTAGAAAGTATCAAGCACATTGTTGCATCATTGAAGAAAAAAACAAAAGCTGACTTATCATAGAAGTTAATATTCAGTTTTTTGGCTCCTATGTGATACTAGAAAAGCACACAGATCATTTTCAGGGAGCAAAGACGGCACCAACGTTTTCTAAACAGTATAATTACAGCTTTCAAAACCCATAAGGCGCCACACCGCAAGAGCTGTAAACACACTCGGGTAAACATAACATGTAAATTTGAAAGATTTAAACACTTTCTATATTCCATCTCTAGGAGAAAGTAAATGCATCCCTGTTGGGTTTTCTTTTTTAAAACAATGCTGTATGCTGATTATGCTATTTCTGTGCATTCAGCCTCATGGACTAATTCAACCCACAAACAGATAATATCTTCTTTGAAGTTTACAGGATAGAGATATTTCTGCAGGGTCAAAGTGTCTCCCAATAGCATCATACCTCACACGTGCTGAGAGGTTTTACTAATGTTATCCGGTGGAAATTAGCCATTGATTTGAGAGCAGCACAGGCAATCGATTGGTGATTAAACAAATGGCAGATATTGACGGCTTTAAATCAAAAGGCAAATCAGCTCATCAGTATGCCAATATGCAGCTCTTTATCTCCTTTGTAAATACCATTGCTGAGTCAGATTTAAACAAATACCACAGATGCTGTGTATGTTTAAGCATTGTTTCATTTTCTCTTTGTATTTTACCAAAAAAATCAAAGAAAAAATACAAGCTATGTAAAAAAAATATTACTGATGTTCCTGAAGAACATAATATTAATCTTTACTTAATATTATATGGTACTTTCATGAGGCAAAATCCCCAAAATATAATCTATTTATGAGAACAAATCAAACTAAATCAGAAAAGGCTATTCTTAAAAAAACAGAGAATATCAAATAATAATAATAAAATACATTCCAACATAATTTTTAACACTGACATATAAATTAAATATAATCCAACAAAATTAAATCCCTAAAATGCTAGATACTGTATGGAGAAGGTGAAAAAAAAACTAGCTAATTGGCCCAATAAAATGTTAACACATTACCTTTTTATCAAGTTCCTCTGTGATCTGCTTATATTTTTCGGTTTCACTCTTAATCTTCTCATTGCATCGGATAATTTCCACTTTTACTGGAGTGAAAAAGTTAAAATTAGCAGCTAACAAAAACAACTGTTGCAAATAAAAGTTTGTGTGTAGCTGTTAAAACTAGCTTGTTTTAACCAAACAAGCTAGTTAGCTAGGATGTCATACCATCTTTGAGTTTTTGTGTATGTTCTGACTGCTGATATTCGGCCTGGAGAATTTGTTGGAAGAGTGAGTCTAAACTCATATTAGCAATTAGCTTACAATTATTATTATTATTTTTTTCAACTGTATAAAATCTTTTGTGTTAAGCTAGTCAGAACACAAAAGACAGACTTTTCCTCTGCAAGTATCTAGGTCAGTGGGTCCCAAAGTGAGGGGCACGCCCCCTAGAGGGGTGCAGTGCAATTGCAGGGGGAGGGGAGGGCAGGGTAAGCAGTATGGATGAATGAGAAAAAAATAAAACAGTTACACAAAAGGGTTTCACTGTAAAGATGGTTTGTAGTTTTTTTTTGTTGCAACCTGAAGTGTGAAATAAACTTCAGTGGAGTTTGAAAACAAAATATGAGTATAGGTTTATGTCTGGTTGAATGATGTGTGTTCCCAGTTGATTTTCTTTTTCTTTTTGTGGTGGATTTTATTGTATCTATAGGGGGGCCCAGAAGAAAATCTTTGGGAACCACTGATCTAGTCTAAGCTAGCAGGTCATGCGCTGGTTGGTGGTTATTAGGTAAAATGTTGTCTTAAAATATTGCAGCTAAATTGCTACTAATTATTTTTTGACCACTTTTGATAGATCTACTCTGTACGTAGTAGACTTAAAAAAAAAACATATTTAACACATTTCTGTAAATTGAAAAACTGATAAAACCTGCAGCAATGTTAGCTATTTTTGAAAAACATTTTTAGTTAGTGTTCTAATGCTGCTGACACTAACATATGTATTTTTTTTTTACCTACTATATGTAATGCAGTTAAGATAAAATCTGAATTAAATGTTGTTAATTTTCTATGCTCTACTGACCTTTCTGGTTTTCTAGGTGGGCTGGTATGTTGTATCCATGAGATATTCCACATTTTGTGATGTTATAACCACACAGTTAAATGAATTCCATTGGGATTTTACAATACAGGCCAACACAAAGTAACACGTACATGTGAAATAAAATAGAGTTCAAGGTTGAAATCTGAAAAGTGTGATGTGCACTTTTATTCCTCCCCCTAAGATAAATTCAGTGAAGTTGCAGCTGCAAATGGTCTCTACCAGCTGTGCACAATTAGAGAATTTGTTGGAGAATTATTTGGACAATTTTGTAAGTCTTACTGTGGATTATGTTAGATTTGGTTGTGGAGTTTGAATTGTGTAATTCTTTATGTTGGACACTCACATGAAATCCCAATGATGTGCACTTTCTTTTTTGATTGTAATGAGTAGTGTAGGGATTTGGTTTTTCTGTGTGTTTATTTAGGTTCCTGTGTTCTGTTGAGTCTGTGTTGTCCTGTCTACCCCTTGATTGAGTACACCTGTTCCTTGTTTCCCCTGATTGTCTCCATATGTATTTAAACCCACCAGTGTTCGTTGTTGGGTCCTTGTCTTGTCTGCTGTCCTACACCTGTTCATGTGATTGTTTTGCCAGTTGCTACCAGAGACTAGTTCCTAGCTTAACTCACTCTGTGCTGCCTGGATTTCTTTTTTTTTTGTCATTAAAATCATCATTCACTCTTCATAACCTGGGTCCATGGCGTCTGCCTGACCATTTCACCACCACACACCATGACAAGTAGAGATGCACCGATGGCAGTTTTCTGGTCAGTCACAATCACCAATGCTTCAAAAGCTGGACGTGCAAATTGCAAATTTGGCCAACGCCGACCGTTACTTAGTGTTATTCCAGTTCTCTCTGTAGACAAGAGGGGGCAGTTGGCTGATTGTCAGACCTTTGCAAAGGTAGATAAGATAAGTTTCATTTAGCATCAGCCAATCATCAACCACCAAAAATTAAGAAAATTGGGGCTGATTTTTTCATCGGTTTATTGGTTCATCCCTAATAATGAGACAAAACTTGAAAACAGTTTAAAGGGTGTGAATATTATTGCATAGCACTTCATTTGCTGTTTTAATTGCTAGGATTAATAAATCAACATTTTTGTCAGTTTAACAGATTACAGATTAGAAATTGGTTTCACACCAATGCTGATCAATCCTCATCAAGTTTGTCTGTTTAACTTTATGAAGTGCTTTAACGGCACAGTCAGCTTTCTGAAAAGCAATCCATTGTGTCTCTCCGCATTCATAACTCAGGCAGTGCCGGACTTTGACCAATTTTCTCCCGCTAAGACGGAGCCCAGCTTCTGATTCGGTGCCATGAAGCACATTACAGCGTGAGATGTCAACTGACCCCGGGACTACATCATTCTGACATTCATTTGCAAAATTAATATCACATATTGATTGAGGTTTTTCATATATCACCAAAGTGAGCCTCGCGCTGACTGGCAGGGTTCCCTTTAGAGACTCCGGAACAGCCGAGTCATCGAATTGTAAGCAGACAATTATCCCACACAGAGCAGCTGGAGCCTGTCGCTTTCTTTCTCTTCTTTCTGTCGTGTTCCGAGTTCTTTTCCGCCGTCCCGAGCCAGACCCATCTAACAAAAACCGAAAGTCATTTTAAAAATTGACTTCACCCTGGGGGATTGATTCGTCTATATCTGATCACACTAACCTTTTTTATTATACATATTTTTTAAATATGGGATTATTGCCCAATGTTAGTATCAGCTTCCCAGTCAATGTCTGAGTGCAGCGCGCCGCTCTGAGAGCTGATTTACGGCGCCGAGCTCCGCCATACTTGATTGATTCGGTCCAACCTTTAATGCGGAGAGCCTCATTGACAGCTCCCATGAATTTAAGCAAGTGGATTAGCTTTTGAATGGACGATATTGGCAATCAATGGGTTGAAGGTAGAGTCACGTGACGGTTATAAACAGGATGTTAAAAGTTCCCAGTGAATGATGAACTCGGAATGACATTTGTATCACTCATGGTTCGTTACACGAGTGCTTCAAACTTGATTGTTTCTTACTAGCATGACCAACAGATGGCGACAGCACCACAGTGTGGTCTACTCTGTGCTCACCGGCGGGTTTTTTCTTCCCTGCAGCTATCCACTTGGAAAGTATCAAACATGATTTGTAGGTGAGCCTTTCTGCATTTTGCTACTTGGAAGCAAGCACCACATTCTCTGGATTTTTATTATTTCATTAACTTGACAGAAAAGTGGAAAATCCATGTAAATTAAATATGCTTTACGGCTGTAACATGTCCATTCACATGGTGGCCTTAATGACACTCCTGTTCACCAGCTAATTACTGATAAATTATCCATGACAAAGTGAACCTGAGAAATGAGATAAATCAACATCCTGTCTAACACACTGTTGCTGCTCAAGATTTGCTAAAAGCTGTGTTTCCATTACAAATGTGCTCAAATCTGCTAATGTTGAAAAAGCACAATTTTGCAACTGCAGCGTTTCCATTACTAAAAAATGTAATTAAAATAATATGTGAATAATCTTCTTCACATGACAAGTCACTGAAAATAATGGCAGGGACGGATGTAAAGAGTTATTGAGATATATTCAGAATTCAGCCATGGCGCTAGCCCAGGATTGATATGAAACATAAGCAAGTTTTTATGTTTCATATCGACTTTAATGATGTCACACAGTTGACATTCCAACTTCAGAAAATGTTTGTATTGTATTCACAACCACTAACTCTGAAAATCTTGTTTCTTAGTATAAATAAAACCCATGTTTAACTTGTGGCACACACAACACTGTACAACATGTATTCACAATCTCATTTTAGTGGTTGAACGACTAAAATAGAGAGAAATACTAAACACTATCAGTTTCTATCGCTAATTGTTGTTAGCATCGTAACGGTTTACAAGTCTCACTGGTTTTCAGTCTTGGAATGATTATGTGTTCGTCTGGGTTTAGAAGTCAATCCCAGATTCGTTAGGCATGTTGCTACACTTCTGAAACATGCTAATTATATTTCGTATTGATTTTAATAATGTCACATAGTCACAACAGGGGGTGACATCTGTGCAAGAAATGTAAGTGGCACTAGTCATAAAATATGGTACATGCACATAACGTCTGCACAAGAGGTTAGTGATAAACACAAGAAAACAAGAATGACAAACAACTAAGAATTAAAGCTGAGCTTTTTCTCAGTGTCACATGGAATTTTAACCTAATAAACTTCAAGACAAACATTTAATTCCCCATTATTGTAATGTGGATACATCTTATAGGTCAGTTTAGAGGTTGGGCTTATGCAGTGGTTCCCAAAGTGTGGGGCACGCCCCCTAGAGGGGGTGAAGTGCCATTGCAGGGGGGGCACGGAAAGCTGTATGGATGAATGGAAATAAAAAAAAACAGTTACACAAATGTGTTTCACTGTAAAGATGGCTTGTAGTTCGTTTTGTTGCAACCTGAAGTGTGAAATAAACTTTTGTGGAGTTTGAAAACAAAATATGTGTACAGGTTTATGTCTGGTTGAACGATGTGTGTGCCCTGTTCATTTTTTTTTTTTCTTTCTTCAGGGGGATTTTATTGTATCCATAGGGGGGCCCAGAAAATCTTTGGGAACCACTGGGCTAATGCATCACATATGACCTGTTTTTGGTGTCCATATAATAATGCAAGGGTGAAATTTTCACTCCTGAACCATTTATTTATTTTTTTTTATGTTTTGGGTCCTCTAAAATGCTGTTTCAATGTGGACATTAAAGACAAATATACACATACACATGTTTGTGTTTCTACCCATGGTAGAACTTTGTATTCTAACATGGGTAGAAATAATCCATATATAACCCAGGTAAAAATGAATCACTTCATTTATACCTAACCCACCCTCATAAGGCTCCCACATACTCTGGTGTACTGTCCATTTCTCGTGGACCATGCACATGCTGTTGACATTTATTCAGTGATGGTTGAGATGTTATAGTTGAGCATACCAATTGCATACATTTCTCTTCTGTTTCCCACAATCCGAATGTATGCTAGCATGTTTGATGAGCTAAGTGGGTGCCTAGTCCCATTTCTTCTCCACCAGGGCAACCATTCTACTCTGTGTCCTTGCAATTATTTGTGTCGACCCTCAACCCTATCAGCTCAGTGTCATACAAAACAGGTTGATGTGCACTCAGTTTCCTGCTGAGCAGTTTACTCTGCAACACTGTGCACACGTATGTGGCCGTAAAAATGTACTTTTGTGCATATGTGTCTGGCGGATGTTGATTCCACCTTGAGTATGCATGGATGTCCGAGGAGTGAAGTATGCCTTCACGTATGTGTGTGTGTGTATCTATATAGGGGTGTGGTTGGGGGGGGGGGGGGGGGGGGGGGTGGGAGGGGGGGTTTAGTATTTTTGGGGCCTGGGGCCGGTTGGCGTCCTTGTTCTTTTTGTTTTTTTTCTGCATTTTTTC
>CAEFZY010029161.1:0-20667 GCA_903066815.1 Brachyrhaphis roseni | reverse complement strand
GGGAAGATGTGGGTTGTGTTTTTTATATTTTTTTGTAGGGGGAGGGAGAGAGAGAAGGGGGGGGGGGGGGGGGGAGGGGGGGGGGGGGGGGGGGGGGTTGTTGGGGGGGGGGGGGGGGGGGGGGGGGGGGGGGGGGGGGGGGGCAGGGAGGGTGAGAGAGAGAGAGACCCCCCAGATGTCTCATTAGCTATATCATTAGGGAGACAGCTGGAAGGGGGCACAGACAGCTGACATGGGCCTGTAGTGGCAGGATTAGCCACGACTTTAGGACGGCTGAGTGTTTGGGGTCCAGATCCCATGTCCAGTCTTTAAGCGTCTAGAGTCACCACGAAACTTTTAGTCCAACATTGTTGTTGTACTTTTTAGTTCTTTAAGCGCCAGACCTGGAGCATAAGAATGTTTTCAGGTCTTCAGAATGGCTCCATGTCATCTCGTCCCCGCCTTCTTCCACTTTGTAGCTTTATACTATTTATTTATGTAGTTTCAGTAATTTTTTACCTTTTCATACACACATAAGTGTGTATGAAAACACACTTATGCTAAGCCCCTCCATCACAAAAGGCTGGTACAGAAATAAATAAATATTTAAATTCCTGTTGAAGTGTAGACCGAGAAAAGTGTAGGTAGAAGCACTTGCTTATTAATCCTTCACTTTTCTTATACATACAGCATCAGCAAAATCAACACAGAACAATACTTCCTGTGTATTTTTATATACAAACCAGTACACTACCAGTTTATTTCTGCTTTGAGTAAAGTGTTTCCATAAATTATCAACACAACTGGCCATAATAATATTGAGACATAATTGAACATAGTATTTTTTCTAAAACTGTATATTACAACTCACCTGGCCATTCCGCTTGATTCTCATCTCCCTTCCATCCTCCGCCTGGGATTTCTCCCATTGAGCTGGATTTCTCCGACTGAATTTCATCTTGGCCAATCAGTGAACAGATGGAGGAGTTGTGTACGACGATGTTGATTTTCTGCTTGTAGTTTTAGCAAAGGCAGCGGAGGAAGTAGACAAAGCCATTCAGTCCACATTGGACACGTTTCTAAATACAGAGCAATTAAAATTGGAGGAAGAATAACGTGGAGGACATTTTATTGCTAGCAGAGATGTTGTAGACCTATTCCTCACAGGATTGTTTACGCAACTGCCAGTAAGCTTCATCAAACTTTCACAATGTCATGGCCGAATGTTAGCCATTGGGTAAAATCAGATCCAAATCGTTTCAAACGTCAGCAGAGGCCACGCCTCCAGGAAGCAACTGTTTCCTAATATCTTAAGGGTCCAGACCCTCTGGATGAAACAGATCTTGTAAAATATAAACCAAAATGACCATCCATCCATCCATTTTCTTCCGCTTATCCGGGGTCGGGTCGCGGGGGCAGAAGCTTCAGAAGGGAGGCCCAGACTTCCCTCTCCCCAGCCACTTGTTCCAGCTCTTCCGGGGGAATCCCAAGGCGTTCCCAGGCCAGCCAGGAGACAGTCCCTCCAGCGTGTCCTGGGTCTTCCCCGGGGCCTCCTCCCGGTTGCAGAAACCAAAATGACCATTGGCCATTATTCTTTCCTCATCATGTAATCTGTTTTGTAAGGTGCACCAGTTCCTCCTGCAGCACTCACATCATGATGCAGCCTCAGCCTTTTCCCTACCCATGTAAAGCCTTTGGGCGCATTGACAAATTGTAGTCTGGTGTTTGTGTTGCTTTTGGAGCGATGGCTTTCAGCCAGTGTAAGTACAGAAACTGTGTTGCTGTGTATAATGACAGTTTCTTATCAGATTGAGTCAAGCCTTTACAAGGTCTTTCGCTTTAGTTCAGGGGTTCGTAAACACACTTTGAGCTGAAACACATCCATCACTGGGACGCAGTCTGGCTCCTTCCAGAGCGTCGCAATAACTGGACATTCCCATGGTTTCTGTAAATTGCTCGAACATATGAGCAGCTTCCAACTTCTGGAGCACAGATGTTTAATGTCAGGCAGTGAGAAAAAAAGGAATTATCTGTCTTATTTTACACAATGCATATAAATATCTGGTTTCAGCTGTATTTACCTCTTATCTAATCAATTTCTTAGTGTTTCACAGATCAATAAATCAGTGTGTCTAACAGAGAATTAAACACAGTTTTTGGTATTTTTAGTTAGGAAAACCCGAAAATGATACCACACAAAATACATTAGTAATATGCATAAACTACACCAGTTAGGTTAGAATACTACATCACACCATGAACAGAATGCTTAAAGATTTCAAAAAGGAACTTTTAATCTGACAAAACAAATTTAACAGGAAGTGCATTCTAATTTATTGAATATGACTGCAACACAATGTCTGGATGCTAATGTCGTAGATAGCCATAGCTAAGTTTTTATTTTAAACTGTTGATTCATTTACAGAATCAACAGTTGGTTTTCAAGATAAAATGTTAAAAAACTTTCTCTTCAAAAAGGATTGTTAAATTTCTTTGTTGACTGCTTTGTGCAATATTTATTGTAATTCCTACTTTTCTTTCTTTCTTGTTGTTTTTTGCAAAAGGTTAGACATATATTTCCAATATCTAAAGACCATCTGGTAACAAATTAGAGAGATTCAGTCATGATTCATTCGTGACATAGACAAAACATCAGCTTTATGAGTCTAACAAAGAAGAAGAAGAAGAAGAAGAAGAAATCATGTTTCATGAGATGATTCAACCAACATTAAGTTTCTCCTCAGCAACTCCAGAAGAAAAGCCTGTGTGTAATTACATACTCTAGGAGACACGTTTAATGAGTAGGGATGAGGTGGGGTTGCATCTTGCTTTACTCCCCCCCTCCCCCCACTCGCTCCCCTCCATCGCCGCCGTTGTCGTGCCCCCATTGGGGGCCGCAGCCCGTAGCGACCGCGCGGCTGACAGCTGGCACACTGGAAAAACAACGGCTGCCATTTTACTCCATGTGAACTTGTGGAGTAATTCCAGGAATGGCTGTGATTCAACCGTGGCCCTATAATGTTACATAATGAGTGCGCTTCATAAACATAATCTCTGCTTCCCTTTTCCTTCCTCTTCCCCTCAGTGTCACCTTCTCATCTTCAGCCCGGTGTCAGGCCCGCTCCCGGGCCGAGCCGGATCCGTTTCCCACCCCGCTCTGTCTTTTACATATTTCGCGTTGTGCATTTAGAAGCATGCAGCTGCGCTTCCCACAGCTGTTGTTTAATTGGAGTGGAGTTTTACGTCTGCACGCTGCGCTGACCTTTTGTTTTATTCCAACCTCGTTGCACTAGCACAGTGCTAGTCAGAAGTTTGTATCCACTCTACCAAACTTTTTTTTTTTTAAATTGCATAATTTATCCATGCTAAAACCAAATTTCATGTGTTTCAGATCACTGTCCTGTTGCAAACTCTAAATATGTCCATGTTTCAGTCGTCTGCCTGTTGATGTGGGGTAAAGTTAAAGGTCCCATTTTAGTCCCACTTTATAGCACAAAGAAATCACAATGTTTCCTTCAGTTGTTGAAAAAAAATCCTGCATATATCAGAAATGGCTTAAAAGAAATTGGACTTTTTCATCATAGTTGTATTGACTCCTTAAAATTGGCCTCTGTCTCTTTAAGAAACTCCTAACCTTTCCGACACGCCGCCTTCTCAGGAGATTCAAGGATTTCTCAAACATGCATGAAAGAATCAAAGCAATACTCCAGGTATGATTTTGATGAATCTTATAACAGGATATAAAGCTAAAAAAAAAAAAAAAAAAAAAAAAAAAAAGAGTTGATTTTGCAGAATACCCCCCATTTAAAATACTTTATGTGAGTTACAGATTTGCTCACTTGTCTAATTGGCAGTTTCTTAGCCAGGCATGTTTTATTCTCCGTCTCAAACAAGTCAGTTTTGACCTTTGAAGAACTTCCAGGTTGTCCAACTTCATCATTGCTCTTGCTTGGTGCTGTTGCCAAACGATTCAACCTTTCGTCCAACCGTAAAGCTTCCCTGCAGAAGCATGTGGCTCGTCCATGTAGGCAGCTGCAAATTTCTCACATGCTTGAAGGTGTTGACTTTGGAGCGGTGACTTACTTCTTGGTTGGCATCCACTGAGCCTGAGTTTCAGGGACTGGGTCGCTCATGGTCACGTTGGGCAATCTTGTTTCATTGACGGTGACAGTTTGGGTATTTGGACACAGTTGAATGTTTCAACACAATAATGACTTTAACGCATATCAAAACATTTTGAATTTGAGTCTTACGCTGCTTGTTTTATTAAATCAGTTTGCAACACTGTTGCAGCCTGTTTAGTTCTCTTTAATCAAACCATGGTTTGTTTGTCTAGAAAGTCCGGTTTGTTTAGGGGAGGTGTAAACTCATAATTGGACTCTAAAGCAGACTGAAAAAGCTAACTCTGGTCCATCTACAAACTAGATCTTGGTTTGGTTGAAGTGAAGTTCAAATGAATGTGTGAAAGCACTCCATAAGCAGGAAGTGGACCACAGTGCACGGGATTTTGGGTAAGTACGACCAAAACACGTGGTCTTTAGCCAAAGTCGAAGGAGAAATCCTGCAACTGCTAAAATCTGACGTCTTCTTCGTCGGAGCAAACCACAAAAAAGAAGACAACAGGAAGTAGTTGAAGGATGAAGTTGCTCTTTTTCGTGTACATTTTGTGAAGAAGAAAGTCGCGCTCAGTATCTTCTTCAAAAGTTTTCTTATGGTTTCCTTCAGTGGTTCTTGGTGCAGCGCCACCACAGGCAGAGGGGTGCAACAGGTTGCTAAAAAGGTTTAATTTGTTTGAGACAGTGCAGAGTGAAAGTGAACCGAAGCAGCTCAACAGGTAAAAGTAGTTGCGTTTCCATTGACCACATAGTTGCACAATTTGACATTGAGACACAGCAATTTCGAAAAAATTCTTGCTCTAGGATGAGGCGTTTTTTTGGACGTATCAAAATTGGTTTATTTCACAAAACTACGATGGAAGGACTTTTTTTTTTTGCATCACACCAGTCACATGATCAATAACGGGATGTGGCCACTGGCACAAACCACGAAGAAGAAGACAACCGGAAGTAGTTGGACTTCTACTACTTCCGCCAGTAGAAGTAGTACTTCTACTGGCGCCATCGTACGCCACGCCATGGAGTACGATGGCGTGGCGTGTGCTTTATTGTCTTATGTGAACAAACTTACTCACGGGTGATTTTAATTGGAGACATCACAACTGCGAAATTGTGTTTTTTTCAACATTAGCAGAATGCTGACAGTTTTGTAATGGAAATGCAAACGTTGCAACTTTAGTCCCCGATCAAACCGAGTCTACCGGACTACCAACACACTTACTTTAAAACAACAAGTGCGTCACCGGAGGAACTAGCTGTACCAACGTCTTCCACAAAAGAGAGAAATACAGTTTGTGAAAGCACATCAGCTTCCACATGCCGGGTTGTGTTTACAGTGCACCTGTACTTGTCTTTGGCAGGCTCTTTTCCATTGTCTTTGTTTTTTGGGCAGCTGTGCTTCTTGTCAGCTGCGCCCACTCGGCCCCCACCCGACTGTCCACCTCACAGCAGAAACGTGTGAAACGGCACTAGCATCTACTGTACGTCTCCAACTAAGAGTTTTTCAGTCCTCTCAAGGTGATGTAAGAGCCAGTGAATCCGTGTGAGGCGACTTGAACTCCTAAAAATACACTTTGACAACTTCAGGCTGCTGCTAAGAAATTCCCAAGCAGTCTGAGTGTGATGTAATCTGTGATGAATGTTAATCAGCGGATCAAAAAAAACAAAAAACGCTGCCTTCCACATCAGACGGATTAACCATGATTTAATCCCACCCTGACTTTCTCACCCTGGATGCATTTTGTCACTCGTCCCGCTTTACCCTTGAGATACCCCCGCACCCCCCTCACCCTCCCCACCTTTTTCTTCAGGCTGGAGCAGCAGATGAAAGGAAGTCAGAGCGAGCATTAAAGGCCGTGTCTTGGCAGTCAAGTTGACCTCCAGGCTTCGCTCCTGCGCTGCATTTTAATCCACCTCCTCCGACTGCTCACCTGTAAAACCCTCCGTGTCTGCTCAACCCGCCGGGTGGAACAGAACAACTTTAAAGGAAGTGTCATCATTCCCCTTTTTTGCTGCTCAATACAGACCTTCTTTTGTTTTTCCTTTATATATATATATTCAATATATATATTGAAATTTAACTTTAAATCTTGTATTATTCTCAGTGCTGTGCTTTGTGTTCTGTGGCAGTAGCTAATTTCTTTAGCATCAGCGGATGAAAAGGTCAGGGAACAGCAGCTGGAAGGTCGCAGACTTTTTGCTCTTCTGTAAAATGGCAGACTACAATTTCCCCCAAAAGTCTGCATAGCTAGCCGCTCACAGTTAGCCGGGGCCCCAGCATCTCCTCTGATGGCTGGTAGATGATGAACGCAAGCACTATGACTGAATTATGAATTTATCTCATGTAGCTATTTACATCTGTCGCTGCCATATCGTGTAAAGAAGCTTATTCACGTAATTTTAATTCATTTCTTATTTAATGGAAACACAATTGTGAAGTCGTGTTTTGTTTTTTCCAACATTATTAGAGTTTTGCGTACATTTGTAACAAAAACGTGACAGCAGCTTAAATAAAAATTTAACAAAGTCTTTTCAGAGATGAAATCCAAGCGCTCCCTAATTCCTCTCTCTCTCTGTTCAGAGGAATCTTCCATCTTTGTTACCGCTTCGTTTGTACCTTAACCTCACCTGGCGCTAATCTCAAAAACACGCGTGTTATCGCTTGAATTCGCCGTCAGCGTGAGGAGGTCAGTGTTTACTATTTGTCTCCCAGCCAGGAGGTGCACGCGGGTTTCAGGAGTGGAACAAAGATGTCGCTGTGCCGAGAGCAGCAGATGCCCTTACATGTGTCGAACAGAAGAAGAACAAGAACAACTGGATGAACTCACCATCTCTTCAAAGCACCTGTCGGGGCCCTGCCGGTTGCTAGGCAACAGCTCCCCCCTCCCTCCTACTTCATCCCACCTCATTCTCGTAGTTCGTCTTCCTGTGCCGAGCTAAACCCGGGTTTCTGCTTAGTGGTTTGGTTCTTCCTGCCCTCGGGGAGGGCATGATTTCATCACGTCTGCTGGTGAGGTGTGGACAGCTTCTGCGCCGGGGCTAACTAGGTGAACCACGTCTCTTTCTTTTTGCTCCCACCCCTCAGCTTTTCTCCCTCCTCTCGTAATGACGAACAGCGAGGCGCTAACAGCCGGAAGAGTTCAGGCATGGAATTATTCAAAAAGCAAATTAGTCCCAACATTGGGAAAGAAACGGAGCCGCTCTGTGACTGAAGTGGGAAACACTCACCAGCGCCATTTTGAATGAGTTAAACGGTGAAACGACAGTCTTGGAAAAGTCGGCCTTTTACTTCACAGCAAATAACTTGAAGACAGACAGATGACTCTGTTCAATAAAGATGGAGGCAGATTTATTTTAACAACTCTGTGTTTTTTTCGCCCTTCAGTTCAGATCACACTGTTAGTATGGAAGAGGATTAGGGCCACCGAAAAAAAAAATAAATTCAGAATTTTTTTTTCTTTTTTTTGGTGGCCCTAATCCTCTTCCGTACTATTACTGAGTTAACATAAATGAATCAGAATCAACAAACAGAAGGTTATTTAAGTTGCTTTTGCTTTTACTTTGTTCCTTGACTTTTCTGTGCTGCTCTGCTGGATTGTCACATTTTTGTGAATTTTTTTCTTTTCTTGTGTTAATGTTTAATTCAAACAATAAAGTTTATTTGTAAAGCACATTTCAGCAACAAGGCTTTACATCAAAATACAAAATAGAAACTGTGGTACTGTCATTTTTGTCCAGGCTTGTTTAATTAGTTCAGTTTTTTTAAAATGATTCCGTTGAACAGTTTGTCTCAAGCAATGTCTGATTTTCATTGGTTAATTTTTAGTAAATGTTTATTTATTATTGCTTTTGTCAGTTTCAGGTTATTTCGGAGATTATTTGGGGTTTTTTGGTCATTAACAGAGTGGTGGCAACAACTCTGTCCATTAGTCCCTCACAGAACTTGCGAGAAACTAAACTTCTTATGACATCCTTTAAATCGTAACTTTCTTCTCCCTACTCTTTCATAAAGAATTATGAAAGCATTTGCATGGCGCATAAATGATAATAGTCTTGTCAACAGATTCTCCCACCGAGGCTGAGGTAAATCTGCACAAGCTCCAGATTTACCAAGTGTTGATTGTTGCTCTTTGTGCTCAGCTCGTTTGGTGTTTTATAACTTCCCCACAGCTTTATTCTTGACTGAAATGTTGACTAAAGTGAAACATTTTTACAGATCGGTTGTGCCAAAGCCAGCATCCAACTTTTTCTGTTTTCAGCTGCCTGAAAACAGAAAAAGTTTTCAGGCAGCTGAGAATTTTTTCAAAATTCTCGCATGTTTCGTTGTCTGCTTTAGCCAAGAATCAATCAGAATCAAAGGAATGTTGTTTCTTTTTACGACACGTTGCACACAGAGGAACATTCTCTCAGCAGCAACCTTTAACCAGTTCTTGGTCTTGCTAAATTAGCTGAGGGTAAGCAGTGGGGAGAAAAGAAAACTCAAGGTGGATGTTAGAGATTATTACCCAGAGTGTTCCTGCTCCGTGTTGAAGTTCCAGATGCTCAGTGAACGCTGACCAGGTCGCCTCCAGTCAGATGAGGGGTTGAGCAGGTGGGGAGTGCTTGTTGACGCAGGAGCGACAAAGTCGGGAAGAATGTTCCACATGTGAAAATTGTTCGCAGTCGAACGGGGGGGGGGGGGGGATAAAAAGATGGAGAGGGAGACAAAGAAATAAAAAGATCAGAATGGAAACCATAGAATATTCTCTGCGCTCACAGCAGAGACCAAGGGAGTTGAATTTTATTTGAAACGGGTAGAACTGTGTGTGTGTGCATGTTCCAGATAGTTAAAACCCCCTCCAAATCATCATTCTCATCACATTCTTTAGTCGTTTATCCTCTTTTTTCTTTTAATCTCCTTCAGAAACCATAACAGTAAAATATAAATGATTTGTTAGTTTTTTTCAAATTAAAATCTGTACATTTTGGCAGAAACTGCAGAACCATTTTCCATTGCAGCCGTAGGTGTTTTATGTCTCTACCAGCTTTGCAGAGTCACAGATCATGACTCTGCCACTACCATGTCTTACTTTAATGTGTAAACGGTGATGTATTGAGTTTACTTCCTGTACTTTGTCTGTAGGCAAAAACGTTACTATATCTTGTGTGACCAATTGGACATTATTCCTTTTGTTCCTCACAAGAAACCTATTCAAAATTGTTGTTAAAGCAAACTTGAATTATGGAAAACCAACTTTTTTTCAGCTTTAAATCATGTTGTAATGTTCCCTCATCAAAAACATATCTGGAGTGTTGCTTTGATTCTTTCATGCATGTTTGATAAACCACTGAATCTCCCATGGCAGCCATTAAGCCATTCTATACACTTCCTTGTACAAAGCTCCGCCTATTTACCAAAATCTCCACTTTAGAGCTTCAGTCTCCAGCCAAGCAGCTCCTTCAGACTAGCCGCCAGCAATTAGCAAACACCTGGTAGTACTGCACATCTGCTCAGCTTAAAGTACGAGCTACTTTTCAGTCCAGCACTCTTCAGAATGGCTGTGAATGGCATAATGGAGAAGTGTTGTGGTGACGTGTTGAAGGCGGAGTTTAGGAAAGAGCAGAAGCTTCTTAAAGAGAGACAGGCCTAATTTCAAGGTGTCGGATACAGCTAGGTGACGTAAGAATTTCTTTTAAGTTATGTTTGAGACATATATAGCATTTTCAGAACAACTGAACATAACACTGCTATAAAATCACACTATGGACCTTTAAAATACATAACACCACCTCTTTAAGATGAGAAGCAGTTCAGGGTGTATAAATACTTTTGCAATGGTACTAAAAGTAGTAAAGCATGTTTTATGTTTTACCACTTTACAGTCCACTCCATAACCATGCTGTGTTAACAGATTTCACAAAGTTAGGAGCTAAAGAAGCTGTTTATGTAACACTCCAGTACCACACCACTTCATTTACCAGACATGGTTAAAGCAAAAAGATTCCATCAGCTTTCTGTGTGTGTTTATTCTGATAGTAAACATGTGTAAGAGTGACTCCTGGTAAACATTAACATAACATTGTGAGGGTGTTAGTGTTAGCATTTGTCCTTCAAACTGCTTCAGAGTTAAAGTGTGTTTAATCGAACCTCCTTGCTGCTGTTTTGTTCTTGCATAACGTTACATGGCTTTGAATCATCCATCTTTTCTTGTTTCTCCTCCTGTTTCCTCTGTTGATCTTTCTTCTCTGAATTCTCCTTGTCCAGTTTCTGTTTGTTTCTCTCTGAATTTCCTTCCTTCATTTTTCCTCATTTTGTCCCATTGACATCTCTCCTCCATGTCTTCCTCTCCCTCTCATCCCAGCCTTTCTCGTCTCTTCCTCCTCTCCTCTGTCATCCCTTCTCCTCCCCCCTGCCTCCAGGAAGCGTTTTATCAATGGAAACCATTCAGTTTGAGGGACTTTGGCCCAGTTAGGCCCCTCTGGCTTGTCAAAAGTTGTCTTGGAGAGGCGATGCACTCGCCAGGGCTGGCCGTCCTCCCACTGTGCCTCTTTGACCCGCCCCGCCCCGGCCCGTTGCTGCTGGGCTGCTACTTCTGGCCCAAATCGGTCCGTCCAGAGCCAGCTCTGGCGCTCATAGCGGTGTGGGTTTTTGCGTGTGTATGTTTGTGTGTGCTCGGGTTTGTGTCAGATGGTCAGTTTGCTGGCTTGGTTGCTGCACCTTAGCCGTCTCATGTCACTGATCTGATGTCAAAAAAAAGTAGGTTAGGGGGATATAAGACTGTAGAAACATTGCATATTGTTTACATCCGGGAAATTTTGCGAATCTGCACAAAGCTGGAAAGCAAACAGACGACAATTTTGCTTACCATCCGTAGCCTTGCTGCCGCAATAGAGCAATCCCGGTAACTAAAAGAAACGCAGAAATGTATGTATTACTAATTTAGTGGACAGGAAAGGAAATAATAACGCAGAAAAACAATTGAACAACTAAAAACTACTAATTTTCTTCCTTCTTCTCGCTCTCTGTGTTGGCTATGCTACACACAGACTCGTTGCCTTAGCAACTGACTGACAGCAGCTCCTCTAGCGTATCAGGATGCAACACTAAAATACACAAAGACATTTCCCACACAAAGACCACAACATTCAGTCCGTTACAGTCTGATGTTTATTTGCGATTATTAATAAGTGATTTCCTGAACACAGCTGCGGTTGATTAGCTAATTTAAACACCTGGTTATGATTCAAAAATACTTTCTTGATCACAAAGGGAATGATCTGACAGCAAAGGTCTGCAGGGCAGCTTGTTTTCTTTCTTACTGAACTGAAAAACACCAAATTCTGCAACATGTCTCTGTTAATTGAATGTAATTTGGAGTTAAGTGCTTTGCCCAGGAATACATGAAGAAAATGGGAGAAAGCTGAAATCAACCACTCAACTTTTGGATTTGATGAACTATCCAGGTTTTAGCCCAATTCATCTTTAACTAGCTTCCTGCTCTCTGTTACCCACATCATACTGCTGCTGCTCTGCTACATAAACTCCCAATGGAACTGAAACTTATGGTTACTGATATTTCTTTCTCAGCCCGTTTAACGTCTAATGTAAATAAAAATGCATAGAAAACTGCAATCGTCTGAACACCCTTGACTTCTGAACTCCTTCCCCTCTGTGAATAGGTTGAAAAGACCTCGGTGAATGTATATCATATAATTAGGAGCCGCGGCGAATGTTTATAAAAAGAGTACAGTCTGAAATCTGGGACTCGTGTAATTACACAGTTGCTTCTAGACAGCTGGGTATCTCTGTATAGATTCTGGAAATGCTATAGATACTCTAACGTAAGCCACATTTGGTGCCTGTGTTGTGGGACTTTTATTTTCTCCGCAAAGGGACAATGGAGGAAAACATTATGCAATTAAATGTGTTCATTCAATACTATATTTATACAATGTGCATGTATAGCTGCACTGTAAACTCAGTGTGGTTTTGGTTGAAAAGAGAGCTTGTTGTTGCGAAAAGAGACAAAGATGTAATCTAAGCTGTGAATGGGAATGGAATTGCTTCAGTCTGCGCAGGTCACATATAGCATTGCTGCCTGGTAACACTTAGCTGCTACATATATATGTATTTATGCAAAGAGGTCATGGCACAGATCACGCCACCAAGGTTCTCTCAAAGATAAGTAGACCAAACTGGTCACAATGCAGAACTATCTGGTTTCCACGCGGTTAAACGCTGAGACTGGATGTCAGTTTGAGTTGAATCAGAACTTCATGCCTCCTTATCCTTCAAGAAGATTCCAAAATAAGATTGCTGGAGGGAAAAATGTCAGAGGGCTGAGAGAAAGAGATGGTTAGTTCTAAAAACAGAACAGTATTAGGCATGTCCTGATTCCAGACAGAGTACACGGACACTCGTAGCCTACTTGGTTTAGGTATTTTGTCACGGAAAAAAGGTACCGTATTTTCCGGACTATAAGTCGCAGTTTTTTTCACAGTTTGGCCGGGGGTGCGACTTATACTCCGGAGCGACTTATGTGTGGAAATGTACACATCATTATATCATATCACATGTTATTTTCACATTAAACCGCAAGAGGGCGCTCTAGGCCTGTGTTATTCTACCTTCGGAAAGGTAGAAGAAGTTAGCGGAGCTGTTTACAAGCGACCCGGATGGTTTGGCAAACTTGTTAGCATGTTATTTATGCTATAGTTGTCTGAATAACTCTTAAAATGCCAGCTTGTGAAGCCTCCCTGACATGGCCAACACTGATAAAGCTGCCAACGTAGCTCCATGTGTTGCTATTTGCCAAAAGCTGTCACTTAGGCACGTTCTCAATTCGTTGTTTATGTGTCATGTAACGTTAGCATACTGTACAATTATTCAGCCTGTTGTTGCCTCTATTCTATTTTTATTGCCTTTCAAGATGACATGTCTGTTCTTGGTGTTAGATTTTATCAAATAAATTTCTCTCAAAAATGCGACTTATACTCCGGTGCGACTTATATATGTATTTTTCTCCTTTATTATGCATTTTATGGCTGGTGCAACTTATACTACGGAGCCACTTATAGTCCGGAAAATACGGTACTTGACAATTCCAAATCCCGATATAGAGTAGTTAATAAGTTTGTATTTAGCTAGCCTGGTAATAACCAGCCCCTTGTTCTAAACTTCACTTCATTCAGAGTGTCTGGACTCTCAGCTACTGAGAAGCGATTGCTTTCTGCAGGCCTAGACGCTGTTGAAGTTTTAAATGTTACCCACTTGCTAAGGTTTGTCCGTATGCAATGCGCCAGTTCAAAGCTATGTAGCTTACTGGAAATTAAAACAACCATGCTCCAGTGTGAAGAAAGAAGAGCCAAACTGAACAAGATGGCTTTTAATGGTAATTCAGTGTTTGAAGGAATGGTGAAATGCTGTTCACTTCCCCTAATGCCATTGCTAAAACTGCAGCCAGATTACAGCTCTAAAGCAGCGCAGAAAATCGACGTCATCGTTCACAATGTCTCCTTCTGTTCGCTGATTGGCCTGAAATAAATTCTTCTGGTGAAATCCAAGTCAATGAGAGTAAACCTAGACGGAGCAGTAAGCAAGAATTGAATCTAGCAAAACAGCATTGGAAGGCAACGTAGTGCGTGTGTAAACAAACCAATAACTGCGAGAACCTTCACATGCTAGCCTTGGAATCTCCATGGGGATGCTTTACATTTCTGCAGGTCAGTTCATTATTGATACTTCTAAAGTTTTGAGAAAAGGTGAATAGGATATTTTTGAATGTACTCATATCAAGGCCCAAACATTGGGTACGGACAGTAACAGCTTTAATTCGCAAGCTGCTGACTCATCTAAAATGGACACCAGAAGGAATTAGAGGTTGGATTAGAAGTAGAGAAACTGTTCAGTCAGAAAGGCAGCAATGACCATCAGCTGATCGGGTTTAATAGGAATCCTGCATTTTTTCAGCATGTTGTGTGAACACTTTACACTGCATTGCAGGGTTGACCGTCTGTATGTGGGGCCACTTTGGTCATGCAAACCCTCAATATTGTCCCCATTAAGCTATTTTGCGACGCTTCCAAGAGATGATCTCCATCAGCGTTATGATGTTCTTCGCTGCATCCTGGCTTTCTTGGCTCTGTTTTTGTCAGTAATTCTAAAAGGCACAAGAAAATCCGTCAAACTCCACGGTATACACTGATGAGGCATAACATTATGATCGCCAGACTAATGGTGTGTTGATCCAGCCATTGCTGCCAAAAAAAGCCTTGACCGGTTGAGGCGTATACTCCCTGACGGTGTGCTGTGGCATCCGGCACAAAATGACCGTTGATGACTTCAGGAACACAGTAAATGAACGCCTTACCCTCTAGCACAGAGTTGTGTGCTCCATGTTGTGTGTGTGATTGGTCAGAAGTTTGTTGCTGTGTTTTATGCAGAAATGCTTCAACAACTCCACTTCCTGTATCCTGGTTTTGTATTAGCAGGCGACATGAAGACTTTGGAGGAATTACGCACAATTCATCAGAAACTACAAAGATTGTCTTCCACTCCAACCTGCTGCCACGTGTTCCACACACAGTCATTCTTTTGGCCTCTTCTCATATC
Organism: Brachyrhaphis roseni; assembly: GCA_903066815.1. Taxonomy (NCBI): domain Eukaryota; kingdom Metazoa; phylum Chordata; class Actinopteri; order Cyprinodontiformes; family Poeciliidae; genus Brachyrhaphis; species Brachyrhaphis roseni. The sequence continues at coordinate 5,982 of CAEFZY010029161.1, read as the reverse complement.
CCTATCCCTAGTGGTCATAATGCTATGCCTGATCAGTGTATATTCTGATACAAATATGATGGCCTATAGGTTTCGCTTCGCTGCGTTCTTGCTGCTGCAGGCGTGAACTCTTCCTTATCCTGCATCGCTGGTAGTTTCTAAATCAAAGCGCTCTACCTTGATGTGATATTTTTCATCATCATTTTAATTATACTTCCTGAAGAGCGCTCGGGGTGCCTCTAAACGCCGTGCCTCCATATTGATCGCGGTGAACAATAGGGAACCAGGAAGGGCTTTCAGTCTAGCGCTTTTAAAAAAAAAGAAAAAAAGAAAAAGTTCCAACAAGCGGGACGCAGTGCAGAGCTGCCGGACTGAACTGTCACTGCACACTGAGGGGCGTTTAATCTTCACCACGGCTCATCCATCATACGCCGACAGCACAGGAGACGGCAGCCATGTTTACATGCACAGAGTGTTCGATTCTAAGTAGCCCAGTTACCCCACCATGACCAATTTTTTTTTTTTTTATTCTCAGGGAAAAATACTTCAGCAAATACATAAGCAAAAATATGTAATAAAAATAAGCAGGGTGGTTTTACCAGGAGAAGTTAGAGGTGTTTCTTCCCGCGGGACGTTTTATTGGGATGCACAGACACAACCTGCTGGTTTTGATCAGCAAATATAAAAAGCGCGACTTTGAAGGACCTTCACAAGCTTCTGATTGAATTACGGGTCACAGGTAGATTTGAGCGTCAATAAAACGACACGGCAATCCAGAGGTACTGACAATCACAGCTGGCATGGGAACGCTCATTTATAGCCCCCCTGGGGGCAGTTAGAGGAATCCTCTCTCTGGCAGCCAAACCCTTTCATATTTTCTGTGGAGCAGCATGCTGGAAGCTGACGGGAACATTCTAATAACTTGTTTTTTTTTTTTTTTACATAAAAGGGAAATTCAATGATCAAAGGTTCTTGTCAAGGTCCGGCACTTTAACCTGAATAGTGATTTAAGGGTCAGTGAATTTATGCCTGAAACATAGGTCTATATGTGCAGTATTATATTCGGACATTATGATGGTTAAAGAAAAAGTTTCCACTGTTATTGCCCAGTTCATGTACACGTACTAGTAACAGAACAGATGCCAGTGTTTTATCTCAGCTCAGTGTCAGCAGAAGGCCTGGATTGCGCACATTTGTCAGGACGTATGCCAACATCAGCAGCATAAACCAACAGTTTATCATTTTTGTTGGGAAGAATCAGGGTATCTGTGATTAAACCAAAATGAAACCGACTGACTGTGTCCTTTATGCAACTCCTTGGACTGTTTTAATTATTCCTTGTTCCGCGAACAACTAAATCTAACATTAGCGTATTAATGAATGTGCTACTGTCACTATCAGTTTTAACTTAGTCACAGCTCAACTTACACTCTGGAATCCCTAAACACAAATCAGCAAGTCTAAATTTAATAAATGTAACTTTATATAACCATAAATACAGAATTATGACAGATAAAACCCAGGGTACAAAAGTTACAGCTAAACTAGAGCGGCAGCTAGCATGCTGGCGCCGAAATGCTAACACAATGGAATAGTTTTTCTCTCAAAACAGAGTCTTAAGACTGGTTAATTTAATAACAAATACACTATTTGATGACTACTTTATGAAAATCACATTCTTAGAGCTGGATTTTTGTTAACAAAAATTGAGCAAAAGATTTACCAACCTGTCTTGAGGGAAACACTGCCATCCTGTGGTGTTCCTTGGTAGAGCAGCCATGCTGACCACATCACAAACTATAATGTAATGTTTTTTTATGATGTAAAGCACTTTGAACTCCCTTGTTGCTGAAATATGCTGCAGAAATAAACTTGGTTGATTGATATAAGAAATAAAATGCCTGCCATCTAGACATACGGAGTTTTAAAAGCAATTAGTAATTTAATTTCAACCAGGATTGTCTCATTCAAAGAGAAAATACAGTCCAACAACCATTCAGGGTTTGGGTAGATCTATGAAAGTCTGTTCTAACATCAGGTCACAGCTGTCTCAGATAGAAAACACAAATAGATCTGTCAAAAGCCAGAGATCATATTTGGAACAGGAATGATCTTATTTACCTCAACTGCAAATTGATTTGAACATTTATTTACCTACATATGTTTGACTAAAAAGGCGCCAAGCAGGGCTGCATTTTGTTGCTATTAGTTATTTCATTTTATGTTGTTGGGTTTTTTGCAGTAGTCCTTCCCTTTAGTAGTTGACTCTCTGGATAACAGCCCACATGGATTCTTCCAAGAGTCAGAAGTTTATGTATGAGTTTATTTTGGGATGGATGGGTGGAAAATCTGAACGATGTGTCTGTCTGCTTTGCCTTTTAGTTTGTAAATCTTTTGCGTCAAAATAATGTTTGATGGGTTTTTTGTTTTTTCCTCCAGTTTTTTGCAATTTGCTGTCAAAAATGAAGCCTGCTTGGCAATTTCCAACACGGACCTTGCAGTATTTGACGCTCCGGTGTCATTCTGCGTCACGCTTTCTGGAAGCATCCTCCATCAAAGAGCCTGAAATACGTCCAGGCTTCCTGCTCGGGCCTTCTACCCGTCACGCTCCCTCTGACGCTGCGTAAACTGACTTTATGATTTCCGTCTTGACCGGGGGGGCGGCAAAGTTTAGCAGGACCGCTCGAAATTCCACACGGGCAGCATAGAGCCACCTTTGTGTCGTGGCTCAAGCTCATTTCGGAAGAGGAAGAAGTGTTTCTTCGTCCTTGGAGATTAAGAAACATTGTGCAGAAACATGCAAATACGGGAAACCTGTGGGGGGAAAGGAGGATGCACAGACTGTGCTGTTAGGTTTTTCACTGATGGAACCTTCTAGGTCAGATGTCTGGTAGTGGTGGGGAGGGGATTTATATTCTCAGCGGGGGCTTCCATGAAAACAGCTTAAGGGTCTAAAAATAAAAAGGTGGCAGTAAAAGAACGAGCGATAAAGCTCCTTTTCTTTCTTTCTTGGTTGTTTATCTTCAACATTAGAGGGAAGGTGGTTTCTGCATGTGGAACCATTTCTTCCCCCCCAGCCTTAATGACTCCTAATTTCATGGCAAATAAACTAAACAATGATGCCTTTGAGTCTTGCTTCACTTGTAAGCACCGCAAGACAAAATCGCATTCTTTTCCGGTCAAAGTCCTGCTTAAATGTTCCTCTCTTATCTACCAGTCGACCTGTAAATGCACCCCGGACTGTTTGGATTCAGTTTTTCCAGGCAGTTTGATGTCTGATTCCATCAAACTCTTTAATACTGCAGTGTTTGACTTTTCATAAAAATTTTTAAAATTTTTTTAATTTTGTTTACATATTCATCAAAACGGTCATCATGTAGTGACAGTATAAAATGTGACAGATAATCTATATATATAAAAAAAATCAAACTCCTCCTTGTGGTCCTATAGCTCTCTCCTAATCAAAAACAACCAATCAGAGCTGGGAGGAGGGTCCTAGTGCTGTCAATCACTTCATGTATATGCTGCTCAACCTGCTAAGTGGATTAGCCATTAGTTAATCTGCTAACAGCAGAGAAACAACTTATCGTTACAGAGAAACAGTTTATCTGCCGTCATCTGTGGCTCAGCTAGCTTAGCTTAGCATTCACGACGAGGAAACTAGCTGTAGCTTATATACATATACAGCTTATAGTATATACAGCTTATATACAGCTAGTATATAAGCTATACCAGCTTATAGAACTTGATCTGATTAAAGCAGATCGAATTCTGCTTTAATGTGTGCAGTTTCCAACACTTGAACAGGATGGATGCGTCTCCACAACTGGATTCCACTCATAAGACCAAACAGTTCTCTTCATTTATTTATCAGTGTGACGGGAAGTTTTCTTTTATTTTTGGTCCCAAAGCAGGTAAAACCCTTGAAACAACTCCAAAATAATATAGATATTACTAACCTGTATTATTTAAGTTTACATAAATTAATTTTACTCAGGCTGCAAAGAAAAAGATAAGACTAAGTAGTAAACCACCGTGAACCAGAAAAGTGCTTAAAGTCAAATAAACAATAACTGATTTAAGTTTAACTTTAGAAGTTCAACATTTCACGTTTACTTACTCATACTGATAATAAATAATTGATTTTATTTTACAAATATATACTTTCAAGTTATTATTTTACCTTATTAAAATTATTTAATGTTTGTCAAATCCATCAGTTTAAAATTATGATGCAAAACTCATTCCAACCATCAAAACCACTCATTAATATGCCAAACATTGACAAGATCTCATAACTACAATTAAGTAAGTTCAGACAGCATATAGCATATTAATGAGCCACGGTGGCTAAGCTAAAGCTAAACCAGCCAACAGTGATTGCTTACAGTAATAATAAAGTCTCTGTTACCGGCTGTTTCTGCTTCTTTAGATTTATCCAGCTCTATTCAGACCCGCCACACCAGCAGACCACTGCTGAAAAGTGACACCAAACTCCCAGTTGCTTCGTGTTTCCTTTGTCTGGCGCTTCTGATATTTCTGCCGTCGTCCATCCATGTGATGCAACCACTGGGCCGCCATGTTTTCTTCTGGTGGTCCATCACTTACAGAGCAAGTGCACGTCTTTTCCCCTCTTCTCCTCTTCTCACTTTATTTATTTTCTTTCTCTGTTTTTCTGTCTTCTTCTGATTTGACGGATTATCCGTTTAATATTATACTGTCAGGACCTGGTGACGGTTTTGACAAATTTGTGAAGAAAAACATTTTTATAAAAGTTACATGCTGCCGCTGTAGAAGCAACAGAAATGTTAATGCTAGATTTTTTTTTTCAAAAGATTATAGCTACGGATAAATAAAAAAAAGTGTTATTTAGAAAATGAAATTCTTTTTGTGTCATTCTAACATAATTGAATAGTTAATTTTGGTGTCAGATATAAAGACGGATGATGTTTCAGGAGTTATTAATACTTTGCACGTCGCTATAAAAGGAGGTATTATATGTGATCATTTCCACTCTATGCACTATTAAGAATTCATTTTGCTTCACCCGTTTCTTTGCAAGCCACCAGGATTGGTGGCTTGCAGATAAATAAGGACTCATGGGTCCACCAGGACCCATGAGTTCAGAACTCATGAACTGGGAAGACCCAGTTCATGAGATTCCCCAGCAGAAAGCAACCATGACCTCCTTCCCCTTGAATCGTTCCAGAAACACAGTCGAACCCTGAAAGATTTTGATCTACAGAGACATTTTTTTTTCTCTTTCATGATGGCACCTCATAGTGGAACATGTCAAAATAGCTCAGGAGCGACTCTCAGCAACCACGGGCTTCCTGTCAACTTCTACTCCAGCAATTAGGTGGGGAGGGGGAGAGAACAGATGTTCCATAAGTGGGAATGGCTGGTGTTGCTGTTCTAATCTGTGCAAGAACAATGACCAAGCAGACCAAGCTAATCGCTACCATGCTACTGATGCTAATCGTTTGCAGCACCTGGTTTACTGGTCAGGGTTCACCGGGAGGAAAGACCCGAATTCTTAGAAAGTGACAATGCTGCAAGTAATGCATCCAATAACATTTGAATTATAGTTCAACTTAGTTTATTTATATGGTGGCAACAAATTGTAATCTTGAGGCACTAAGCAAGGACGCCTAACTTATACACAGAAAATCTACAGTAATGAAAGATAAATTTGACTCGAGTGGCAGATTAAGGTTCTTCAAAATAACCTTTACGCAAATATAAAACATGCTTCTTATTAAGTTTCAATTTCTTCATTAAGATTATTATTCAGCTAATCTAAATGTTCTGTTCACCAAAATCCGTTTTGGTGGCCTTAGGATTGCATCTCTGCTTTTTGCAGATGATGTGGTCCTGTTGGCTTCATCGGGACGTGATCTGCAGCTGGGCTGGGATGAAGATCAGTGCCTCCAAATCCGAGGCCATGGTCTTGAGCCGGAAAAGGGTAGAGTGCCTTCTCCGGGTCGGGGGGGATGTCCTGCC
>CAEFZY010029160.1:0-16015 GCA_903066815.1 Brachyrhaphis roseni | reverse complement strand
AACCTGCACACCCCACAAAAATATAAACCACCCCAACACCACCAAATAGAAAAAATACATTTGAAAAAAAAAAAAAACAAACAACCCCCCCCCCCCCCCCCCCCCCCCCCCGCCCCCCCCACAGGCTGCAACTTTAATTTGCTTCATCTAATCTACTGTCTGTCCTAGTCTTAGCGGTGCACTTTTCAATGTTTGTTCAATCAACGCGCTTGCATTTGTAAATTAGACAAGGAGGAAACATTTGCTGCAATACTAATGCAGCTCTTGTGTTGTGTAGCAGCTCCTGTCTGGCTCAGTGTGACTCCCAGCTCGGTTTCTGACACAGCACTGATGGTTCCTGATGAAACGGGTGGAATTAAAAAACAGGAAGCAGAACCTCAGAGCGGTGTGATGCTAAACTGATGCTTAAATTGTAGGGAATCGTCACACCAAGCATCATAAACTATAGAAGACCTCCGCTCTGAGATGCAAGATGTGAAATGATATGTAAAATTTCAACTTTTCATATTTAGAAGATAATCAGGCCAATATATTGTTCTACATTTTTAAAGTACTTTCAAGTCTCAGGCTCTGCATGACTTTCCTCTTAGTGTCGTTACTTATTCTCCACAACAATGACAGCTGTACTCCATCTCCAAGGTATAGCTGGCAGTCTCTTACTTATTCAGCTTGACTCTGATCAGGAGCCTTGATCAGAGTCTAGCAAAGCTCCTGAAGCTTGCAGCCGTTCACGTCTTTAAAGTCACCCCCCACCCCTCAATCCCTCCATTCTGCCCAGCATTGACTAAGGAGAAAAATGATAGAAGCACTCTACTGCTTCTACAGCCTTTGTCATTTTGCTCTGCATACGCTTAGCAGTTTTCTTCTACATAAAGTCTTTAATTCAGTTTGATTCAGTCATGTCAGTGGCTGCATAACCAACCTTTTTATACAGGAGGAGTTTGTAATGCAGTATTTAGCGACTAATTATGCTCCAAAATTCACATTTTATAATTTTTCACTGCAGTAGATGCCCACGCTGGACACAGATGTCAATGCCCAAGATCCTGAAAGTCAAAGAATGTTTTGGAGTGCTTCAACTTTTTATTAATTTGTAATTTAACCATGAGGAAAGTAGAACTGGATTGTTTTATCTCTAGCCACTTGTCTACATTTCTCCCTCAGACTAGCTTTGATGACAACATTGTTCTAATAAAAGTCACTTTTTTTTTTCTTTATGGGAAGGATAAAGCATTTTAGCTACCACAAGCTACTCTCTGTCTTGGTCTGAAAAATGTGAAGGATTCTTCAAAACTCTATGCCTACAAATATTTAAAATTGCCAATAAGGTCAACCTACTGCTCCCACTAACTCTGTTTAGACCTTTGTTTAGAAATTGTACCCCCCCACCAATAAAATCACTATTCCTTTGCAGCCAAAAGGTTGATCTTAATAGATGTGGAACGTGTAGATATCAGGATGTGACAGAGAAGAAGAGTGAATGAAGCAAATAAACATTAAATAACCTCTAAACTTCTGGCGTACACTATGGGGAATGGTGCACTGATGGTATTCAGTCATATTCATTGAGCGTTAGACTCCATCAGCTCTTTCCACGGTCAGTACCTGAATGCACCCCATCCCAGCAGAGTGTGGCCCCATTGATTTCAGAAAGTCTGGACAATCTCCAGGCAACCAAACAGCTTACAGCAAAGCTTGAAATGGGCTGCCAGGAACAATAGGTGGGCTGGTGCCGTAAAGATCCCACTGTGGTCTGTCAGGGTGAAGTTGATCTTAGGACAGAGCTACGTTCAGACCCTCACCTTTGGTCATGAGCTGTGGATGATGATGATGATCATGATGATGATGAATGAGACATTAAACCAGCAGATCAGAAATCCAGAGGCCTTCAGGTGTTTTGGTGAAGAGTTTGACCATTGAACCAGAATTGGTGTTAACTCTTACAGAGTTATTTCAAAAATAGTTTGAGTAGTTATAATTTTTTCCAGTGTGAAAAATACTCAATTTCTTGTTGAAATAACTCTGAAAAGAGTTAAATTAACACCAATTCTGATAAGGACCAAATAGACTCGGCATAGTGTTGATTCAACTCAGCAGAATTTGCTGTGCAGCACTGAGGTTCTTCATGGAAGTCATTGAACACTTTTACGAAGGCAGTCTTCGTACTGTGGTGAACACGAAGACCAGACTGAAAGACATCAAAGCGGTCAGTTATCGTTAGGAAGCTATTTAACTGTTGAAACAGCTTTTTCAATAATTTTGCTGGTGAATCAGAGGTTGGAGATCAGCCGGTAATTCTGCAGTATTACGGTTCATCCAGTCAGCGCCAATCATGGATTGTTGCACACAGCAACCAATAGTGCATCAGGTAGCATTGTGCTGAGACAGCTCAGTTTTCCAAGCTGCACGTTCTTTCATGTATTTTCAAAGTGGCCACAGAAAAATCTTTGGATTTTCCGTAGATAAGTTTGGAGTTACATTCCACAGAAAAATCAAGAACAGGTGAATCGACAAATATCCTCTTTCCTTTCTAGGACAGAGGATAGAGAATATTCTTAATGTGATGTTGAACATACCTGCTTGCTTATTGCACTGGGCTATAAAATACCACAACAGGGGTATGGAATTACTAACAGTTTATGTAAGGAGGACGTCTCCAGGGTTATTTTTTGCTCTGTATCAATTCTGGTACATCTTGATAGATGTACCAGAATTGCCACCTATAATAGGATATTTTAAGAACTGTGTAATTACACAACCACACACTGTCAGTTACTTGACAAATAGCTGAACTAAATTGTGTGTGTGTGTGCTGTGAGAGAGGAGCTCGTGATTAGAAGTTAATTTAAATTGCCGCTCTGACAACAAGGGTGCATTACCTTTAACAAAATTACAAAGTTAATTAGAAACAGGTACATTTGAGGAATATATTTGAACCACTGATGCGGTGTCACATGGAGCACCATGGATCCAACTCAGCTTTCATTCACAGAAAATAATGATGACCACATGAAGTGTGACTGATTATGTCCACATTAAAATGAGCCATTAATAAAAACTGCTACCAGAGACATAATGGGATTTTGATTAAACCCATCAATTTATTACTTTAGTTTGTTTGTAAGCACCGAAGGAGTGGTTGGACATTACAGGACACTTCTCTTTGAATTGATTTGCAGACGCTCTAGTGTCATTACTCTTGAAAAAGCAATGATGGCCAGCCATTCGTCTGTTGGCCCAATAAATTGGATCTGGGTGAAACATCTCTCGGAGGTCGATTACATGACATATGGTGCGAAGCGTACAAAGGCTGCTGAAAATGAATTATTTCTCTTTGTTCCAGTTCTACTTTCTGACAAGGCTAGAGAATAATGTGTACATCTGAATTATTACAAGCCGCTTACAATGTCAAACAATTGTATTACAATCATGTAATGCCTTGATAGAATCTTTAGACCTCTAAAAACAAACAAAATAGTATTTATCTATGGAGTGGAAACAAAATAGATTGTCCTGAATTTGTTTCTGTGTTCACCAAGAACACAGAAATAATAGAGTGGTTAGATAAGCATTTTGTCGCCTCGTCAATACTTTGTAGAAAAAAAATTGCTCCAGTGAAAGAAAACAGGACAACGCACTGAAAAAAAAATGTTTCTTTAAACCAACTTTCAAAAAATGACTCGAAATGGTTACAACTAATTTTATTATTTTTCATTTTCTTTGAAAATCAAATTACAATTTTACTTTGAGCAAAACAAATAAAACTTGTTTTTTTAAGTTGGTTCAAGAAAACATTTTTTCAGTGCAATATTGGTCATTTATTTTCACTCTTTAAAATGTCAGGGTTTTTTTATTTGTAAAGTTCAGGTTGCTTGTTTATATTCCAATCTTTCACCCACAAAAGTCCTCCTGTTCTGTATGTGGTGCTGAATCAGATTTGTATCCGATTGCTTGATAATGTTTAACATTTTGGATAGACTGAGATAAACTAATTCAATATAAAGATGAATCTCCCAAAATTAAACTTGTGCACACCATCTATTTCAAAGTGTGTAGTTCACATGTGACAAAATGAAAGGTCTCATAAGATTAATGATAAAAGATAATTTCATAATGGAGAACCAGTCCTGCCATAATTAAGAATAAACACAGAAATAGACAGCATAATAGATTAATTACTTGCCCATTAAATAGTTTCTCAAATGAATGAGTGAATGTGCCATTAAAGCCCCAAACTGCTGCTGAATGCTGGTCTGACCCAGCTTATGAAACCTGGAACCTAATAAAACCTGGTCAATATGTCTAATATATCAATCACCTGATAGTGCTTTTAAAGTTAAATTGTTTGTTGTCCAAGGATGCGTTTACTCCTACGAGTTCAATTTCTATAAATGTCACTCAAAAGTTTTCATTCATATTTCATGTGGACTGAAGAGACAGAATATGTCTGTTATTCCGGGATGATGTCTTTCTAAATTAAGAGTAAACAATTCAAATGTCACTCAACAGTATTTTTCATATTTAATGTGGAATTTAAACACTGCCTGAGTAAATACGGTCGCTCCAAAACCTTTCCCAGGGATTTGTCTCATGGATTATTTTCACATTACCCTCACCATGACTTTTCTCTTCCTTTCATGCAGCTGAGAAGTTGAACCAGAGCTCCTATAGGCAGCTGCTTCGATAAAACATTCAGCATAATAATGATGAAAGAAGGGACGACAAGTTGCACAATGCATTTATTGATCATTTAAAATGCTTGTCTGTGCTGCTCTCCCTGACTGTGATGGGTGAAGCTGTGGCTCGTCATCATTTCTGCCTATCGCTGCTTTAGTCGCTGCAGTCATCCAATCCACACTGCCCTACATATGATTTATGGGACTTAAATGATTTATTTAAACCCGCTTCCAAGACAAATGGTAGATCAGCACATCCTGTTGCCTTCAGTAATACAATAGATTTAATAGAGTGGTTAGATATTACTACCATGTGCGCATGCCAGGTTTCTGTCATTGTCCACCACTTTGTGCATGTAATGTGTTTTGTAGAGCTTGAGCAATCAGATTATTGTCATGTGTCTTTGATTAGCTCAGATGATTTATTTTCACTTCAGCTATGATGTTTCCTAAAACCTAATCAAGTTTTTTTTGGTAATGAATGGAGCCAGGAGATTATTATTACTTCTGTGGAATCTAACTCCAACTAATTCACAGAAAATGTGCCTATTTCTAGATTTTTTTTCCCCTAAATTATCCAACAGGAAGTATAGCTTGGGGAGCTGATATGCTTAGGCGTAATGCTACTTGACATGCTATTGGCTGGTGTTTTAAAGCAGCTAATCTAGCGGCACTATTTTCTTGGCGCTGATTGGCTGCGTCTTGAAGAATGGAGATTAGTAAATGTTTAGCCCTTACCTCCTGCAGTAGTAAAACAGTCTTTAACTAAGTTAACCAACATGAAGTGTAAGGATGCTTTCACACATGATAATCTGGAAAATTCTGTTTGATGTGGGATAAAAGTTTAATCTTTTGTTTCATTTTCAGCTGCTGTGGTTCTCTTTCACACTACTCTGTGTGAAACAAGCCAAACACTTTGAGCAACCTGGTAGACCACCACATGCCATCGGGGGCGCTGCACCAGGTATCTCTAAAGGACACAACATAAAAACCTGAGAAGAAGACACTGAGCGCAACTTCCTTCTACATGAAGCATCAGATTTATCTGACAGGTTTCTCTTTTGTCTTTGGCTAAAAACCATGAGTCCTTTTTCTCACTAGCGCTAGACTAGCATTTTATTTTGCTGTATTTACCAAGAATGCCCTGTAGTCTGTTTCCTCTTTTTGCAGCGGTTCCCGGGCCGCATGGCATTCACATATGCATTTGAACCGCACCAGAGTTCTCTTCAACCAAACCGAGACCGAGGTTTTTAGACGTACCAGAATTCACTTTTTTGGTCCGCAATTCCATTATAGATTCACTCCTCTCCAAATGAACAGGACTTTCTAGGCAAATTAATTAGAATTTGATAAACGTAGACTAAACAGGGTTGGTGTTAATGTTCCCTAAAGGACTAAAGGCCTTAGTAGTACCTCAGGTGTACCCAAATCAGTAATCAGTGTTGAGAGGAAAGGTAAATATCCAATGTAACCACAAGGACAGTAACAGTGTTAATGCATATTAAGGTGTCTACTCAAGACTTTGGGCCATATAAGGAGCAGTGGGTCCTCACAATTTAGTATTTATCAGAGAAATAGCCCTTATGAGGTGAGAAATTCAAACACACACACACACACACACACACCAGCAGCAGTGTGCTATCAATGTTCCATCCATTAAAACTGTGTCACAGCCATAATGGTAGCACCTTTAGGACAGACGTGGCTGTAGCCACAATCAGAGTGACAGCCATGTTGTCCCAGGGCTGCTGTCAGTATCAGAGTCCGTCTGTCTCAGTCTGCCAGTGGGAGAACGAACGGCGAGGAGAGGAAACTATCTTGTCTACTTTTCTTTCTGGATTCTCCTGCAGTGGAGCTGACTGTGATGGGACGGTAACTGAAGTGGCCCTCTGTCACATTTCAAGTCAGCATTTTTCCTATTGCCCAGAGGCACTATGTTGGAGCTTATTGGAAGTGAATGTTAAATACCAGTTTATATACAATTTAATTTCATTTTTTTTCTCCAATAGGAGCCAGCATAAAGACCCCATATATAACCCTCCTGACATCTTACTGCTTGTTTTGCTTAGTTCTCTAGGTTTACTTTAACTGTACTTTAACAACTGAATCCACAATCTCTCATTTATTGTTCAACTTTTGCTGTCAGACTGCTAAAATGAATTCTCAAAAGCACTAGATTTTGTTTTAGCCAGTAAAAAACACTATTTATTTTAGTAAACAATTTTTTTTATTATTATTTTTTATTTTTGAAACATCAGTCGTGAAAACTACAGAAGCGTTTTACTGCCAGATCTTGGAAATAAATTTAGAAGCACTATCTTGTAATAACAAGATCCAGAACTCGTTAAAATGTTGCTACAACAAGACTTCTATCTCATAAAACCAACATTTATTATGTTTCAAATAGTAGAACAGCAATAGCTCGAGATTTTTAGATGTGATCTAGAGGAAATCAGGTGAAAAGGAGGATTGTATCGAGCCACTGTGCATTTTTAAGAAGTTGTAGTCTGACAGAGGAGCGTATACTTACATCCCATTTAAATGAGGAAATTTCTCGTCATAACAAGACACTGCTGCTGAATTTATTTTCAGGCATTTCTATCAGATCCATCCATCCATCCATCCATCCATCCATCCATCCATCCATCCATCCATCCATCCATCCATCCATCCATCCATCCATCCTCATACCCTTTTGTCTCTGGTGAGGTTGGGGGAAGGTGCTGGTGCCTATATCCAGCAGTCAATGGGTGAGATATGTCAGCTCCACAAAATTAAATTTAAAAACCTGCTAACTGAACTATGGTAATTTTAGTGAACAATAGTTCAAAAGAAGTTCAAACCCAAACAGCAGCTGCATTTCCATTGACCATAAAATTGCGGAAATTGAAAATCCGAAAATATATCCATCCAATGGAAACATGTTTTTCGCTAAAAAGTTTTTGCAACAGGATAAAGTGGCTTTTCAGCCATATCAAAATACATGTGTTTTACAAAACTGGAATGGAAACATTTTTTTTTTCTTTGCATCATGAGTCACATGATCAACAGCTGGATGTTACTACTAGTGAAAACTAGCAGTAACAAACCATCATCCTGGCAGCAGGATGATGGTTTGTTTTTGGGTTCTATCAGACAATGTGCAGCTGGCTCCAGCAGATCTCTCACAGCATCATAGTTCATAAAAAGTTGTGAGTCACTCCAACATGTTGAATCCATATCTCTTCTGTAATCTCTTCCAACTATAATTTTCCCAAAACGCCCCATACGTAGCCGCTCCCAAGTAGGCAAAGCTTGTCGCGCCAACGCCTAAATATGACGCCGATGACTCTGATTGGCTGATAGATGATAGTCGAGCGCTAGCACCATGATGAATAATGTAACATCCATCGCTGCCATGATTTTTAATGACTTATCTCTTGATCAAGTTCATTTCCGTGTGATTTTTAAATAATTTCTTATTTGACGGAAACACACCAATTGCCAAATTATGTTCTTACAAGATATAATAGAATAAGATTCACACACATTTGTGATGTAACTCACTTTTAAAACCAGGATTTGGAGAATTTAGATATTTAAGATATATGGATTTGATTAATAACCTTTCTAAATAAATATATTAGGTACACAGTGCGGGGCATGAGAGCGCTCTGCAATCAAAGGCACCATTTGTTTCAAGAAATATAATTTCTTGACTTTCTGTTTTTAATCAATTCGTATGACTTTCAAAAAAAATTTCCACAGTCTCATAATAGGGTATTTCTGTGTAGAAATCTGAGGAAAGGGATTAATGCAATACAATTTGGAATAGGGCTGTAACCTAATAAATGTGTAAAAGTGAAGCTGTGTGAATACTTTCCTGATGCTCTGTAAATAGAAGGTACATGACAGAAAAGATGCTCTTACACTCAAAAAAATCCCTGATCTTAGCAGGAAACGTGGTGGAATAAAGAAGTGTGAAAAGATCAGTTTATGCTCCCAAAGTTAATTGGTACAAAATCTTTTCTTCCCCTGTGCAATTTCTTTCGATTTCATGTGTGAATTTGCTTTAGGCTGCTCCTTCATCCGTTTGTTACCGTGCCCTGCTGCATCAAATGTGGCTTCCTTTGGCTTCATTTATAGATAACGAGGAGTCAAGTGGAGGTTCTGCCAAGCAGATAAAAAGGATCATTTGGCTTTTATGCATTTCTGCTGCCTGCATGACTTTTTCAGACTCTGCATGTTGTGTACAAAATATGCAGAGTCTAGTAGATCGCACGGTCTTCTGTCTATTGTTGCACTTAGACAGCGGGATCAAAAACCAGGAGGCGTAGTGGGTTCTCAGCAGGGTGCGAGGGGCCAGGCTGCGCAGTGAGGAAACAAAGCAGCCTCATTAATCCCAGCTGTTTGAGGTTTAGTATCTAAATTACAGGAACAGAGATGCCCCAGCTTTTACCCCGTTTGGTGAGTCAGGAGCAGACTTTAACTTCATAGGATCCTTACTTTACTTTTCATGATTAATTAACGTAAAGCCACCCTGTAGTTACGATGTGTCGAGATGTACTTGATCATTTCACAGCCAGCGAAATGATCACAAAACCTTTTGGTTTTGTGAGGTTACATCCACTGGCTTTTGGAGGATTCCACATGACAGATCAACAAAAAAAGGTGGAATGATACATGACTTTTTT
Source organism: Brachyrhaphis roseni (assembly GCA_903066815.1). Classification (NCBI taxonomy): domain Eukaryota; kingdom Metazoa; phylum Chordata; class Actinopteri; order Cyprinodontiformes; family Poeciliidae; genus Brachyrhaphis; species Brachyrhaphis roseni. Next base: position 6,666 of record CAEFZY010029160.1, on the reverse strand, counting down.
CGTTTTTGTCTATCATAAAACTGAAAACTATTACATGAAGGCAATTTTGCCTTCATGTAATGGAAAGGCTTAGCAGATCAGAAAACTTTTGGAAGTAACTGTAGATTCTTGCAGGAGTAAACAACAAGTATATGAAGAGATATTTCAGGTTACAAGTGGCTGATGTAAATCTGTGAATGGAAGCGTGCTTGTAAATTTCTAACAACCTGTCTGAACCAGAGTGTCCCACACGGTGTAGCCGCTGACAGGTCTTTGTTTAGGCTGTTTCATTGTATGCTCTATAAAAGCTGCTCTGTGAGTTTGAGTGGTGCCCTGGGAACTATAGCTGTGGTATTTGCAGCTTATAAAAAAGATTACTTAAAGTGTCAACACACATATGACAACTTTAATATTTAAAAAGCTATATCAGTTGTTGTTATAAGTGCCTGTGATGAGCAAATGACATGACAATAAGGGTTTATGTTGAGTTAATGTCCAGAGGAAAATGCCCTGACTGGTTCCAGATGATAGAAAAACAGGCTCAATGATCAAATGCTACAACCAGCTGATATGCAGAACCATTTCTGAATGTACTACATGTCAAGTCTAACTAGACGGGTAACAATGGTAGAAGACCACACCAGCTACCGCTCCAGGCACCTAACCATGGGAGACTAAGTTCACAAAGAAGTAACTGAACAAACTTTGCCTTTGCTTTATAAGTTACAGTTTATTTCATGAAATTCTTCCATTTTTTCATTTTTTTGTATTTTGGTCCTTTTGGACATAAAAACATACAAGTTTTGTAACAAGTGACCCTGTGATTTTCTTTTTAAGTTTTCTTATGTGACCTCACTTCAGTCATTCCTGTATTGTCAGTAACGACAGGCATCTTGATAGAGTGCTCTGGTGGGATGTTGGAAAGTTGTTTTCAAAATTTCTATAATTTCACACATTTTCTGGCCCAATAACAGCAGAACATGAGCCGTGGCTGAAACAGTTTGGCTCTATTAATTCCAATTGCTGGTTTGTTGATTGGGAAGGTGTACACAACAGAGACTGAGTGGGTTTATGCAGCGTTCCTGAGACATAACTATCTGCTGCAGCTCATATTGATTTGTGGCTGATTCAAACCAGGCCACTAAATTCAAACCAATCCAGTAATTATTATATTTTGTTTATTGGTTGGGTGGAGGATTCCTAAACTACCAGGCATTTCTAAAGGAACGTTTGTCAGAGCCAAAAGATGCTAAAAGAGCAGCTAAAGTTATTACTGCTGTGATGGAGTTTCATTTACAGTGAGAAATATGACTTTGGTTAAAACAGGAAGAAACTTCCAGAAGAATCTTCCACACTGACAGTGGTCATCTGATGAGACCAACTATGCCTTGGAGATCACAGACAGAAGCTCTGGTCCAGAAGTGCTCTCTATGTTAAATAAGAAGAGTTGATAGTGGCAATGGTTCACACAGGAGTCAGATATTAGGACAACATAAGCCAGTCTAACTGGGCTTTATCAAAAAGAAAAGCTTAATACGCAAAAACTTTGAACTCATTCCGGGAAACTAAAGGACTCTTTATTTTTGAAACGGCTGTATAATATGTTTCAGGTATGTATAAGAATTTGTTGGATTTGTTGGAACCTAATGACCAACCTGATGTTTTCAGGACATATTTTGCCTGGGGATCAAACACTTATTTTCAAGAATTTGGAAACTAACTTGTAATATCTATTCTATCATGTTATTATTTTATTTTATTTTTTTCTGGATTCTTGGTCGTTACTCTATCTCAACTATCACAGAAAATACCCTTTCTACTTTATGAGAGAGAAAACCTACAATATCAGCATGGGATCAATTAATTGTTTCCTCCACTGTGTGTCATAATCATAAGGGTGGCCACATGTAGCTTAACCTGAAGGTACGAGAAAAAGAGAGAAGACAACCAACAGGGAGAACTCTGAAAGTTAAGTAAAAGTAAAAAAACGAGGATTCTAATGAATTCCGGGTCGCTTTCTTCTCGCTGTCCTTGCCTGCTTCCTCGACCTCCACTCTGTAACCTGTGGAGTCGCTGACAAGCAGCTACAAAATCTTCTTTGATACAATCGCTTTCATTCAGACACTCTTTCTGGTAGACAACCTCAGCTGGCTCCCACTTCTGCTGCAATATTAATCTCGCCGAAGCCTATTTGCCATTCGTTTTGATCTTGAAAGACGCAGTCATAAATAAATATATGTAGTGAAACAGTGCATAATGCATGGCAAAAATGAGCGGGTGGCATGGCGAGTGAAACCCCCTCAAAGGGGTACTTGAAACAGACGAGATAATAGAGCGTGCTCAGATGTTGCTCGCAGCTTGGCCTGGAAGTGGCGCGCCCGGGTCGACAAACAAAGGAGCCGGCGGACGCAGTGTTTAGGTGGCCTGTAGCGTCTCCTCTTCAACGGCTGGAGTTCCACTGATTTGGCTGCAATTAGAGTCAGTGCTGTAGGACAGAGATCAAATAGACACACACACACATACATACATACATACATTCAAAAGTCTTCACCAGTCCGGTCTCTTAACATCACTGAAATTACTGGAAGCTAATTTTCTATACCATTTTGAACACCGAGTAGTTTAACTGTGTACTCCATAAAATCTGTTCTTATTGTATTCAGAAGCATTTGAATGTTTTTGGATATTATGTTATTTCTCTCAGAGAGGTCATGTTTTACCTCATATTTCCGACTGAACTTAAGCAGCTCAATAACTTGCGGGGTTCTTCAAGGCTCTGCTTTGATCCAACGCTTGTGATATTTCATAAAATAATAATACAATTTTTGTTTTATCACTGTTTACCCCTATGATTGAGTGGTGACAGGCGAAGGTCACCAATCACCAGCTCTTAAGGCCAAGACACATCATTTGCATCCAACTCTTCACGGTCCGGTCCCGTTCCGTCTACGGACCACCGAATTTAATGAGATTGAGTATTCACATGAGAGTATGTACAGTAGTCAGTAAACACAAAGCTCCAGTTGCTCCTTGAACAAGATCAACTCTTTCATTTTTCGAGGTTCTACTTTGAGTAACTACACTGCTTTTTATGTGAGTAAAACATTTTAGTTTGTTTTTCTCAAAGCAGAAGCGTTTTACTTTACCACTGTGTGTCATTTCCTGCCTCACTCATGACATTCTTGTCAAATTGCTGCTGGGTTCCAACCAAAATTGAGGTCTGCACACAGGAACAGTCTCTAGACTGGATTGTGAGTCTCTGCATGTGCCCAAATCAGTGCGACCCATTGTTTTGATCGTTGGTTCCGCCTCACATCGTTGAAACTTTTTTTTGGTCAATCCTTTTCTCAGAATGATCCTGGTTTCAGATCTCAGATGGAAAGGTGAGAGAGCAGCATAGAGTAGCTATACAATGGACGGTCGCAACCTTTCTAAGGATACCAGAACCAGGAAACTTGGTTAACATGGCTAACAAGCAACCAAATGCATATTATTGGAAATGAGGTACAGTATAATTATTTAATTAAACTACCCAAATTGAAGGCTGCCAGCTAAAACATGTCTCCGTTTTAACAGGTTGGAAACTCAATTATTTTTGTCATTTCAGTGACTTTGTGTTTCCTATAATAGTATTTCAGAATGCTGTTATGTCCTTTGCACTGTAGTGTTAAGTCTGTCCTGTTATTTTCTGTCTTAATAAATGACTGTACCCTGCCTGGCCCTTGGCTGCCATTACAAAGACACTTTCACTTCTGATTGTAATCATGATGAGGTTCCTTTTATAAATGTGTTTCATAGCCAATTTTCTCTTCCACTTAACTTTGTCATTTTTAGAAACTTGACTTTTTCATACCTTCAGGCCTTATTTATGGAAACTACAGACTTTCTTGGTTATGTCAAACTTCTAAGAATAACTGGCTTACTTCAAAGTTTTTTGGATTGTGAGGAACCTATTATATCGTATTCTGTCTTTGACACAAAACCTCTGACCTGTTGGCAGTCAGATATGTGCTGTATTGAATGAATCAGTTCTTTCTGAAAACTTTTGTAAAATCCAAGTTAAAGTCTGCAACTATGTTTTGCTTCTTTGTCACCAAAGAAGCTGAGCTTCAGCAGTGTAATAGAATTACTTAGCACACTAACATTGTTTCTTCACAAAGAAAACAGCAAAAAAAAAAACACAAAAACTGGCACCACTGCCATCTTTGAGAAAACTGATAAACAGAGTTTCTTCAGCTTATATCACAGAATCGCTACAAATGTCGCATGTTTACCTTCAGGCAAAGACGAAAACATTTTCCACTGTTATGAAATCAGCCTGTTTGATTCAAGAAATTCTCCACTAAAATCTGTGAATTTTAGTGGAGAACTAACTGCTTTGGACAAAACAAACTTGGCTTTCAATTGTTTCCTGAAAATCACCTGAAGCAGGGGCACAGAGTGGTTTTCAAAAGTGTGAGAGGTTGTGTGTGGATGGATTGGCTGTGAATGGAGGCTTTCAGCAGCAGGCGGGGCTGATGGAGGGTTAGCATGGTTCTGTCAGGCAGAACTGGGACTTTTACTGTCTCTGCCCTGCTTTTCATTATTTGGGAATTTCTGGTACAGACATTAAAAAGGAGGGAGCAGTGTTGGATAAACGACTGTGATAAGATGAATTTTGGATCTGATGGATCCACCCAACCAATTCATCTTCATCCTTATCATCTCAGACCAATCAACTCAAACCTTTAAGCCTTTGTCTAAAGAAAACCAATTCTATTGCATATATAAAATATATAAATATAAAAATGAAAATAAAAGTGTTTACGCAACACCACAATGAAAATGCAAATGGCAACTAAAATGATGTAATGTACATGTCAGGACTGTAGGATGCAGTGAGACTTTGTGGCGAGTCACCTCATCTGCACACCACTAACAGAAGAAGAAGACACAGCAAAAAAAACCAACAACAAGCACAACAGCTACTACTGGATAAATGAGGAGCCAAAATGGGACAAACCTTTGGCGTTTTGCTGTTCCTGCATTGCCATGTAAAAAAGGTCTGTTATGATCTTTGGGTGTTTGTGTTTTGGATCATTACTTTATTTATACATCTTCTTAAGCCTTGTTGTTCTTGCCCGTTGATGCTCCCGGTTATGTTCTCTCATATCAGAGTTCTTCTTTTCTCCTGTTCTTAGTTCCCATGTGTTCCTTCTCTATTTTCCTGTCACCGTTTCCCCCAGCCTGTCAGCCTGCTTCTCAGCACAGCTGTTGCCCATTTCCTCATCCTCCTCTGCCTCAACCTGGTGAAAACCAGCCTGTTGTTCTACGCTTCACTTCGTCCATAGGGTCTGGACCCTCAGCTATCGAGAGATGATTGCTTGCTGGAGGTGCAGACTCTGTTGAAGTTTTAAATTTTACCCAGTCGCTAACATTTAACCCACCATGTTAACGGCATCATCAGAAATAGAGTGTAGCCATGTCTCTGTTCGAATTATGGCACAGCAATTGCTCTTATGATCTGATGTTATATCCACTTTTAAGTACTTCCTTTTGTTCTTCAAAGACTGAACGTTGGCGAGCAAGATGGATGGAAGCGGCATTCTCCAAGACTTACCCTTCAGTTTCGCTGTTAATCTTCCCAGCTTCCTGTCGCAGTGCCTCTGTCTCCTCCAGGTGCGGCGGTGGCTGCTGGGGGCTTTCGCTGCTTCGAAGCTGTTTTTGCTGCAAACAAATGCAAGTCTTTTTTTTCAGATTCCTTTGTAAAATAAAAGTAAAAAAAAAAAAAGAGATGTCTTTCACCTCCCTACTTCACAATTATCCTCTACTTTGTGTTGGTCTATGGCAGAAAATCCTGAGACAACTAATAATTGGCGGTTGTAACATGAGAAAACATTTGGCACTCGGTGTAAAATTCCAGATGCCCTATCATTCTTCCCACTAATATTTGTGAACATCCTTATGACACCAGAGACGTTCGCCTCCTGAGCAGCCGGCTCCCTCGTCTCCCACACAGAAACAAACACAGCTGTGTGTTGAGGCTGACGTGGTGGATCACCGCTTCGTTGCCTGCCTGTGATTATCAAACCCACTCCCGTTTCTATTTCTGCCGTGCATTAACCTTTGGAATCATAGTGTGTCCCTCTAACACACTCAGCTTTCCTGTGACATCAGAAAGCAATGCAAATAGTATAGTTACCTCTTGGCACCACATGGGGGTAATTTGTGCGTCACAAGCCCAACTCTTTCTATGTTGTGCGGCGGATGGTAATTTGTGCTGCTGCTATTCCTGTGGTACTTGTGAGGCCGACGCACAGATGTCAGGAGATCCTGCCATCGTTTGTTACAAGAAAGGATGAGAGCATTCTCTGAGGAAGGGTACGGCGGGGGAGCAGGGACACTAAGCTAATATCTAGTGTTTGTTTTGTTGAGGAAAATTATTATTTTAGTGTTTCATACAGTTCATTCTATTATATTAAAAGGTATATTGAATATTCTCACCAGGATAACTATGTGTAAATGACTTAAGTGAACTCTCTTTGAACTGCTTCTGATATCAGGGCGAGGAACAGGAGGTTATAAAACTGGCATTTTTGTGAGCCAGTATCACTTCACCCTGGGAAAAGGAAGAATGTTGGGTTCACGCAGCAATTAAAAGTCTTTTAGAAAATCACATCTGGGATGGTGTTAAACTGAATATAACAT
>CAEFZY010029156.1:0-30012 GCA_903066815.1 Brachyrhaphis roseni | reverse complement strand
TGTGAAGTCAAATATTTTAGATGCAACAAATGGACATCAAATTTTTTAATTTAAGCCAGGCCACACTTTTTCCAGTGTATGGTAACCACCAACTGCCAAGGGACAGAACTTAGAGACAGAACCAATAAATGTCTGGAGAAACAACTCGTTGACTCAACAATATAGATTCACAGGATAAACACATTTTAACAAACTTCACATTTATAATATTAAAATAAAACATCTTAAAACTCCAAGGTTGTGGAATTTTAAAATCTTGAATTATGTAAAAAAAAAAAATGTAAAAGCTTTCTGAGATTTTCAGAAAGTATCCTGAGTTTCTGCAAAACCTTCTTCCACACTCCTCTCCTCTGTGCATGCTACACATCTAGCATGTTTCTATACTCCTAAAGCCACATTGTGTTTTCTGATCTTCTCTCACTTTCCCCTGTTGTAAATGATCATTTACTTACAGAATATCCACTTGCATAAGTAACGTTTTGTTTATTTTTTGAACGTACAAAAAAAACACTAATACCCTGAAGCATAATATGAAAACTTTTGTTTTACATATTCAAAGGAGTTGGAAGTATAAACTTATGTTCCCACTTTGCGTTATCAGGTTGGACCTTATTGCTGATGCTTGAATCTGCAGAGGATTCAGACAGCCGCCGTCAGCTGGACGCATCAGCATCATTCACTTCCTGTTGCTGTGTGTTGTCAGCCTTAGCATGCCAGATAAACTGATAGTTGTGGAAAAACTCCCAGAATGCATTTGATCTTTTCCGCTTTCCTGTCACTCGGTACCATCTTTCAACTTTTTATCCACTTCCTGTCTCCCCTTTCCTTCACCTTCTCATCCTTCCTCTGCGGCCTCTAATCTTTTCTTTCCTTTCTGATAACTTTGTCCTCCCTTCCTGTCCTCATGTTCATCCTCTCCCCCCAAATTCATGACATTTCAGATCACTATCCTGGTAAAAATGCACAGAAATGAAACCTGTGTGAAAAAGTAGTTGCTCTTTTGCAGATTTCTTCTGCTCCAATCAAAGACATTGTAAATATCAGACAACAATAACCTGAGTAAATACAAAATGCAGCCAAACAAAGTCCGTGTTTCAATGTTGAGTTAAATGTCAGCTTTATCAGTTTGTCTGGTTTTTCCAACTCTTAAAATTGATTAATTTTGTCACATTGGAAGGCTTCAAGTATGAATCTCAATCAGATTTAAGGTCAGACTTTTACTAGGTCACACCAAAAAAACATTATTTTATTAAAAACTTACCCTGCCTTTCTCCTCTCTAATGTTTACCAGACGCAGCATTTTGCTTGAGGAAATGTTTTGATTCATGTATGGATATTTTATCTTCTATGTGATGAAATGCATGTAAACATTTAAATATCTTTGCTTGGTAAACATTTTACTTCTCCTTTAAGTTTTTAAGTAAACCTTTGTTCTATTCATTGAAGGAGAATTGCCGGTGTGTTTTGAATCATCTTCCTGCTAAATCACCTATGTTTGCTTCAGGGTTTTCTGGAAGACAGCAGAAATTTCTGATTCTAGAAATTACGACAAAGCTTTGGGATCCTGAAGAAGCAAAGCAGCCACACACCATTTTTGACTATTCATAATATTTTTTTTCATAATATGCTACACCTTTGAAAAACAAGTTTTCTTTTTGTCTCATTAGTTCACACAACATTTGGTTAATTAGGGACAATAAATCAATAACAATGTATATCACGATAGATGCATAATCAATATCAATAGATATATGTGATATATCTGATATATAGTCACCAAACTCCAATCCAGAACCGGATGGCATTCTGGGAGATGTTGGCAGAGGAAAAACTTTAGCTGCTCAACCTGTCATGGTGAGTTAAGCTGGGTTGGTGGAATCAACTAACTCACTCACTCTTTGGTTACCTAGCAACAACTCACTCACTCTTTGGTTACCTAGCAACAACTTGTTCAGTAACTGACTCAGCAGCCATTTCAGGTTTTGCCCCGTGCCTCATAATTCCTTAAAAACAAAAAACTGTGGATAAAACAGGAAAGGTCACGCCACCAGTTTGGCAGCATTTCAGATATTTAAAACAAAATACTAAATCCTTATTGACTAATATGAAACCCTTATAATGCGATAAGTTTTTCAGCTATATCGTCCAGCCCTATCATAAATGTTTTCTGACAAATACATAACATTCATTTCATTGCGTAGTTTTAGATTCCTTATTGTAATCTTTAGTGGCTTTAAATCAGCCTTTGTAGAGTTCACCAGTGCAGACCCTCATAAAAACCTAAACCACAAACTTTAGCAAACACCCCTGGACACACACACTCATGCAGTGTGTATACTGGAGCTGATGCACTTCCTGTATAGCAGGACAAACCCACACATTCCTGTAATGGACAGAGATAAGAGATACTGGAAACAAGCAGCTGTGTGACGAGTCGACATTGTGTAGCTCTTACATCACGCTACATTTTTCCAGCTTTCCCAGTAAATACTTTACTTGCTCTGCATCTGAAAACTTGACCGTGATTCTCGATATAAAAGAATACAGTTTAAAGTCGATTTCTATCATTTGATCCTCACAAACTAAAGAAAAACAACAATAATTGTGACTTTTTTTTTGTCATTCCATTCATCACTTCTGCTCAGTAAAGCTTTAAATGCATCTCGACATCCAGAGACATCTAGAAAACATTTCTGTGGTTTTCTCATTTCTGTCCACTCTTATTGTTTTGGAACATGATCCTGCTGTAGCTTTATTTTCTGTCACATTTTCGTTTATGTCCTCCATTCAGTCTGGTCACGAGTGTAGAGTGTGATCATTTAGTGCCTCACATATGAACAGAAACAGCAAGGAGCCGGGGGTAATGTTTACATGTTTACATCCTACAACCTTTTAAAAATATGCTAAATGTTGCTGAGATTTACAATTAAAACAGATATCCACTTTATGAAAAATAAGTATTTTATTTAATGTTTTTTTTCTAAAAACATTAAATAGAGTCTTTAAACAAAAACAAGTGTTACTTCAAATTTATTTTAAATAAAATTAAATTTATTTTTATTTAAAAGATTATCTTAATTTGTAGATTGAATCTAATAATTTAATTTACAAATCTACAATTTGTAGATTAATTGTACAAATTACAGATTTGCACAATTAATTTAGTTAGTTATGCTCACCTAATTTAAACATTTCCAGGAGCAAGAATTTCAACTTTATTACTGAGATTACCTCTCAACAGTGAGGTTTCTTTTGTGGTGAAAATGTCAGTGAAAGACTCGTTGTTCAGCCGTCAGACACATTGCCACGGAGAATCACAACTTCCTCATTCTGCTGCAGAAAGCTGCTCTGACTCCAACGTAGCGCCCAAACACACCAACACATAGACACTCACTTTTATGACTCAAAGACACTTTTTGACTGGAGGACAGGAGATTTTAGTCTAAGAAGATCTTGTGATATGAAAGGTTTTAATTCTGACTTTGTCTTGTGACCGGTTTGGAGAGCATCAGCCACAACTTGGTGGTCTGTATGCGGCAAAACCCCGATCATATGAATAGTTGTCTCATGACAGATGTGGCTCTGATAACTTTAACACTAATAGTTTTAGTAATAATCTTCTGTAAATGTAAGAGCCAACTGAGTAAATTTATCTTTGTTTATTGTAACTATCGTAGGTTTCTTGTTACGGTAACTATGGTAACAAACAGAGTTATACTGCAATAAACAGAATAAAGTATTTTAGCTTCAGTCATTGGTGATGTTTGATGCCAGCGATTTCCTTTCCGATCCAATACTTAGTAAAATTGAGTAATTTGAAATATTGCTAGAAAACTCTGTGACTGTTGTGTTAATCGAAAGGATTATCCTAATGTATAGAGCTATGCATAACAAGAAATGGCAAAAACAATCGTAATTATTTTATTTGTGCTTATCTAGTTCTTCCGTTGATAAAATAATCATTTGATCATCAGTTCTGACTTGCTCAGAACTGACTGGATGATACAGTAAAGCTGCTGTTGCTTTCTCGGGTGAGACCAAACTAGGTGTGTCTGTAATAAACTGAGGATTCAGCAGAAACACGTTAGACTCCCTGTGTTTTCAGGGATGAGCCCAACTCCCCTCATTCTGTGAGTTTCAACATCACTCCCTTTCTCTCCCCAGCTGCATGCTCTGGGTTAAACAAACAGATTTGAACATCTTGTTAGAAACTCAGATTGCATTCTCATACAGAACATTTTCTCCTCCGGTGTTTAACTTTGGAGGAAAGTTTCATCTGTAGAACTGAGCTGTTGCAAAGATTGACCACCCATAAAGATGTCTCGAAGCAGAGCTGAAACTGGGCCTCCTTCTTCTGGCTCCATTATGAGTCCGCTCGCCCAGCTGAAATAAAAGGACAAAGGTTCTGGCCAAAAGCCTGCTGGTCACTGTGTGTGTTTGTGTGTACCAGCTGGTTACATCTGGTTCAGGAGGCCAAAGAGGGAGGCTGCTTTCACCCACCTCTAAAGATCAGTTACTAATCCCTGTTTCCCAGAAGTCTGTGTTTATGTCAGAGGGAGAGAGATTTGTAAATGGGATGTCTTCCTTTAATGCAAACTTCACATGTTGAGGGTTTTTATCCTTCCATTTGGGTGATTTAGCTCTCTGATAAGAGATTTTGTGATTTTTTTGGGGGAGTTGTTTTAATGCTTTGATTTTAAGTTGGTGGTTTATTCCCTTTATCTTTTTTCTGTAAGTCTTCTTGTTTTCGTTCCCGGTCTTACGACTGGGGCAAAAATGTCCATCAGAAGACGGCTTTGCTTTCTGTCTAAGCAACGTGTAAACAGATTTGAAAAGAAAAAGAGACGATCAAAAAAAGTCAGATATCTGAATATCACTGGAAATCATGACCTCCAGACTGTCTTAGAAAAACAGAGAGTCTTCAGTCAGAGGCTTCTTCAAATTCACTGCAATACAGACTGCTGCAGGACAACTTTTCTGCCAACTTGTCAATTTGAATGAAGACATTACAACATTTAATTTCCCTTTGGGATCAATAATGTATATTTGAATATAAGTTATGAGAGCTGATTAGCTAATTTAGGACAAATTTTCAGCTAATTTATTTTTTGGTGATTCTGTAGTGTCTTTTTCCTTTGTCTTGAAGGTATTTTTTGTTTTACTATGTTACCAACATTTAACATACTTTCATAAACGTGTCACTCCTGTTATTTTTTTCTCTCAGTTACGGATGTCTACCTATTGAGTTTTATTTGGTCGATTTTACATAATTTGCTTTAATTGAAAGTGAAAACTGCTTTGAGGCAGATTCCTGTAACATTAACTCTTATCTTTATACTGAACAGATTCAGGCTGACAAACCCTTCAGGAATCTTGACTGAACAAGAGAAACCGCTGCCTAAGTGCTTTATCTCAGTTCAGTCATTCAAACACACTTTTTCCTCTGAGTCCTTCCAAATCTTCTCGCCTCTCTTTCTGTGTTTCCTCATGAAACCTCCTCCTCACCGCTCCCTTTCGCGTTGCCTTGTGTTTGCTTTAGGATGCATGTTCAGAGTTCACATACAGAGTTGTCTAACATCTTGTGACACATGCAGAGCGAACCAACTATTTAACAACAGCTGACTGCTGTGTTTACATTACAGCTGGGGACACAAACCGTCTCCTACGCGTTTGCTGAGTGAGGACTGTTTTCTGGATCATAACTGCCTTTATTGATTAGTCAGAATGTATTGACTGGAAAGCCTGGAAGCTCTAGATCAATCTTTCAAACTTTTGCAACCCAATGACCATTTAGCCCATTTAACAAACACTTAACTTGAAATTGCCCCTTCAGTAACACAACATCTTCATATATACAGCCTGAAATTAAAATATTAGTCTCTTTACTCACTTATTGTTGTTTCCTTTGTTCATTTTAAGAAATATTGTTTATGTTTTGTAAATGTGACTCGCCGCAACAAAACCATGAACTTAGCTTTCAAATGATCAAAAACACATGGAAATCAAAAACGTTCCCCACTACAAGTGTGTGCATTAATAACATTTTAGGACTATTTGTGATTTAGAAGACAAGAAAAGAAAAACAGACTTAAGTTGTGTTGGCGAAAACAGAAGTGTTCTTTCCATTAGACGGCCAATATAAATAATTTAATTTTAGGTGTTAAGATGCAGTTAGTCAGCGTGGGGTGCAGTGCTGCTCACTGCTTCGTTACAGTATTATCTCATTCAGCACAGCCACAGACCGAGATCTGCTACGTATCGTAATGTTCAAAAACAAAAGTTCTGCCACTCTCCTTGAGAAACTGTCCAGCGGTATCTTCGGATTTTCTTTTTAGTGACCCTGTTTTAAGCCATTTATCTATTGTTAGTATTTTTAAACACAATAACTTGATACGTTAACTTTGAGCCAACATCATGGCAAATAAACTGATATTTACATGCGATACTTTGCGGACCACTATGGGCCGCCAGCGGGCCACCAGTGGTCCAGTTTGAGTAAGATCGCTCTGGAGGATCTAACCCTGCTGAAAGTGCAGCTGTCGCCGCAGCTGATTTACAGAAAAGCTCCAGACTCTCAAAATAACACCAAAGCTGAGACCTGACGAGGCTTCAAATTACTCTAGTTTTTATATGGTAGAAGCAATACACAAATATTCATTTCAAACGTTTACCATTGACATGAAAACAATAAAAAAAAACTCATTGGTTCTCTCAATATGAAGCGATTTACAACATAGAGCAGAATTAGCTTCCTGTGCAGATGTTTTCATTTACAGTGGCTGATTTAAACATCTGGGCCAAAGTTTGACCGCTTGAGGAGATGACGCAGCTCATTAATCAAAAATAATGAAAAACTGTAACTTCTTATGTGTCAATTAGGTAAGAGAGTTACAGAAATACTAATCAAGCACAGTCCTTCCAGGTAATAGGTTACTAACCCATCAGAGCGCTTTATTAGATTAAAAACATGGTAGAATCATTTTCACTTATCAAACTGTCACAGCGAACTGAAACATGACCATTTTTACCCCTATAAAGCTGTGAATAACACCAAGTTAAAATAATATAATGTTTAAAAAATTTAAATTAAAACTGAGGAAATGAGGTTCCTACATTGTTCCTCTAAGTATAACAGTTAATTTCATCAGGACACAAAAACCTGAGGGCTTTTAAAACTGTAATCTATTTTTTATGTGGCTTTTGGGGGTAATTGCTTCTTCCTTTCAGCTCATGGTTGTAGGTGAAAACTTTGGATTGACTCTTATCAGCTTTAGCAGGACCATCAGCAGGTCTTTTACTTTTGTTTTGGGGATGATGTAGTGAAAAATGTAGTGATGTAGTAAAGTTATACTCAAGTAATACTAGCACTACTTCAACATATTTTTACTAAAGTGAAAGTAAGAAGCAACCATCCATGAAATTACTCAAGTAAGAGTAAAAAAGTATTTGGTAAAACGTCTACTCAAGTACTGAGTAACTGATCAAATTATCAGTAATTTAATATTTAAAAATTACATAATCAGATGGACCAAAATATGAAGTTAAAAAATGTGGTATTTCAAGGACAAAAATAATAAAATCAGGCAAAAGAAAATGTTTCCAAATCTGTTCCTTTCAATATAAAACTTATGAACCTTTAATAAAAACTGCAGGTGTGTCTAAGTCTGGTGAATATTTGGTCAAAACATGTTTGTTCTTCAGTGGGTAGAAAATCCAGAAATTTTACTCAAGTAAGAGTAGTAATACTTCATGATAAAATTACTAAAGTAAAAGTAAAACATACATCGTAGTAAAAATACTCCTAATAGAACATTTAAGAAAAAAAGTTACTTAAATAAATGTAATGAGTCACTTTACAACTCTGTTTTTTGGCAATAAGTTAATGTTTTTTGGTGTCTGGAAATTAGGCTTTTCTAAAACCTCATGGATGTAACAAATTAGCAGATACTGCCCCTCACCTAGTAACCCCAGTGAAGCCCAGCCCGTTACCTAGCAACCCATATGAAGTCTTCCCCATCACCTAGCAACCCAAGCTGAACTCCAGCACATTGGTCAGCTGGCTTTACAGCTGCGTGTGCTTTGTAATGGCTCCTGGTAAAGAAACCACTTGTTGCTTTCTTCATTCATAATGTTGAATTAGCAGAAGCTAAAGCTACTTAATAGAAGTTGTACAAATTGTCAACTGTAGTATCACAGAAACAGTTGAACGATTTGCTGTTTTATAAACATTCACACCTCAAAATGAGAAACTTTGCTCCCGCTGTATCGACTGATTATTGAAGAAAATGTTCACTGTGTTTACATGAAAACTCAGTTCCCTTTAGTTAATCATGTTTTAGTAACTGTTGCTACTTTCTGTTAATTTGGTTGAGTTTTTTTTTAATCCTTCATTTTGTGCTGCTGTCTCCACTCCAACTTTCTTTCGTTACTTTAAGTCGATACACACATCGGCTCCCACACAGTAGCTGCCTGCACACACACACACACACACACCCACACACAAACACATCGATTGAATTTACAGCTTGTTAGAAAACAGAGGGTTGTATTTCAACTTTGCTTGTAAAGTACTGATGTCACTCCACCTCTTTTTTGTATTACGTAACAACACACACGCACACACACACACACACACCCACGCCCCCACACACACACACACACACACACCCACGCCCACACACCCACACAGAGGCTATAAAGTTATACAATCAGCCAGAACTGAATCTCTAAACTGTGATTTGAATGCTGGCAGCTTTTGCACAACTTAAATATATTTGTTTACACTGTTTGTTTTCCTTTTCAGAATAAATTATAAAATTTATTTTGTGTGTTTTTTTCCCTGCCTTCTGTACATGGAAAAATTTAATAAAAAAGTAAAAGTTAAACTTTCTGGCTAAATATTTATGTATTTTTGAGTTTGGTTTGAGTAATCATATGTTTTATTAAATTAAAGGTAGATAAAACATCTGCAAAGCATGATGTTGGAAACAAATTGTTATGAAAATATTTATTTTAGCAATTTTGCTGCTTTAGAAAAACTGCAGCATCATTGTGCTGCCTTTAAAGGCCTTTTGTTATGTGGAGATTTTTTTATTATTTTGGGGACATTTTAAGTGAGAATATGTCATTGATTTGTAGCAGATTTAAAAAATGCGTCATAAAAAGTCGTGTTCTTGTTCTTAATTTGTACCAGGGAGCTTTGACTGCAGCTCAAAGGACAGCTGATGTAACCAGAACATGATTCACTGCTGTCTGATAACGCAGTGAATCACATACACACTGCGTCCCAGAGGAAAGACAGACCCCTCACCAAACACCACTTGACAGCCTTCAAAATAAAGCTCTTGCATAACGACGGCTGCCTGGAAGCAGCGAGTCTCCTCAGTGATCCAGTCTGAAGTCGGGTGACTTTCTGTGTGTGTTTGGTGTGTAAACTTGTGTTTTCACGTCCTCAAGCGTGGCTTGCATCTCTCCTGATGTTCAGCTGAGCGCAGCATGGTTGTTTGACTTTAAAAAGCAAACTCCACAGCACCAAAACAAGTCAGAAGAAACCATGTTTGAGCTAAAGATGAAAGAAAACAATCAAAATACAGAAAAAAAATACAAAATCTTACCAAGTATCTTTGGCCTAGTTTCTTGCACAAACATCTTAATACATTTGAAGTAAGACCAAACTAACTTATAGATAATCTTTAAGCAGGATGTAGGAGCGTGTTTTAAGTCAGTAATTCCTTAATGTTGATGAAAAAGTTTCAGTTCCACTGGAAGATTAATTGACTTATAACAAGGAAAAACATCTTGTTATAAGTAAACTTATAAGCCAGTGGAACTAAAACTTTTTGATCAATATTAAGAAATTATTGATAGAAAACAAGCTCCTATATCTTGCTGAAACTTATTTTGAATGTATTAAGATGTCTGCTCTAGAAACCAGACCTAAAATACTTGTGTTTTTGCAGTGAAGGTGTTTTCTTTAGAAACTTTTTACAGGATAATTTCATTTAGACTTTTTTTTTTTTTGAGAAATGATTAAGTCATTTTGGTAGAGAAATAACACTTACCCTAAACTTGTTCATCTTATCTCAGTAACATTTTGTAGCTTTCGCTACATGGTGGTACAAGGTTACTCTGAGCTCTGAACACTCACACTTTGGCAAAGATCATTGTTTAGTAAAGACAGCTTATCTACAAATGTACTCCTTTTTCATAAGAAAAATATATTCAGTACTTTCCAACCTGGCTTTCGCCCACACCTATTTAAAGTTTTGGCACCAATGTGGCTACTGGAAAATTGGGTCCAGAATGTTTGATGCCAAACTGGTTCAGATTTCATTTGGTAAACTAGAACCCCTGCATGTCATTTTGAACGTTAGCAAATAAAGATCACATGTGGGGTTCCTCAAGGCTCTAATCTTGGTCCACTTTTATTCCAACAGCTATAACTTCTCCCAGCTTAAAGTGTATTAAAACTTTTGATTCCAAACAGGCAAAAGTTGCAGATTTAAGGTTAGAGAGCATTTAGCTAATCACCATAAACCAGTAAACAGTCCTGACCAAAACCAAGAAAATGTATCCAATTACACCAGTTATTAAATCACTGCATGTCTTGAGTGTAAATATATTTCAGAGTTGCTTTGCAGACATGAACCATTTCGTTTTCTTGTTTTTTAACAGACTTGTTGATATAGTGTTCCCAGGTACAGAATTAAAGAAACTGAGACGTGCAGTTAGTTCCTTTAAATCATTTAAAACATGAACTATCTCACCTATTAACGTGTTTTAAATTTGTATTTTAATCTTAGTTTCTGTGTTCATTTTTATTATTCTTTATTTCTTAATTTTATTCTACATTTTTTGCCTTTTATTACCTTCTATATCATTGGTGCTACAAATCAACCTACTCAACAGGTTTCAGCTCTCGGTACCAACATACCACACGTCTTTATTACAAATATTCTTTATTTCTCAGAGTATAACAGATCTGTACAAACACATCCTCCTTTTACTGAAATTTCCAGGTTAACGACAAGCTTGAGATGAGCAGATTGCAGCAGCCTATTGTCTGTTTTTGTTTTTTAACCAGTGAAACGAGATGGCTGGTTTTCTGAAAGAGGCTCTGAGTTGGTGGCCCCTGTAAGATCTATAAATACTCAGATTAGATATCTGTTTTTGTTTGAACTCACAGAGTCACAGGACGTAGACTGGGCCGGACTCAGAATGGGCTTACAGTGGCAGTAGCCCAGGCCTCCACGTTTTTAGGGCCCCAAAGATTTTTGTAATGAATTCATGTTTTACATTGTAGCTTATATAAAACTCATAAGACCCATCTGAAATGTGTTGTTTTGGCATTTTTTGATTGATATTAATGTTAATGCACACAAAACTCAAATATTTGAAAATTCTGAACTAATAGTGCATCTATTTGGGACAAACATGGGGCTATCTCACATGGGAGGTTTTAAACCTTTTGATGTTTAGGCCTACCCGTCCATCACCTGTAATTTCCATGTGTAAAATGCTTGTTTTTTTGGATAGGGTACCAAAACCGGCTCTAGCCCCGGGCCCTTATCCTCCTAAATCCGGCCCTGGATATAGATGAATACAATGACCAGTTTCATTTTGTGCCCTAAATCAGACGTATTTATGTGTATTTTTGTTTTTCTTTGCTTCACATCCAATGAGACCAAACACCAGCTGGCTGACGGCGCGTCTCTGAGTCACGTATTAAACATCGCCAGCGTACGGCGGAGGCCCGTCACAACCACACCCAGTAAATCAAAGTCACAGATTCATGAAGTTTTAGCTCTCACACAGTTCTACAAACCTCAACAACAGCAACAAAGAATAATTATGCTTTACTTTCAACAAAACAGAAAAACCCCAACATTCATCACATCTGTTTTCTGTCTCCACGTTCAGATAGCCATCTGCTCTACGTTACGAAGCCCTTCGTCTGTCATCCTGCTCCAACGCTGTGCTGCAGCAACCACCTGAGAAGACGTCAAAACAAGGAAACCCTCCAACCAATAATAGTCTCAAAAGTTGGCGTCACAAGAGAATTTGTGCCAGTGCTGTAGCGCGTTGCATTGCTTAATTATTATCAGTTGGGATCAGAGTGATTAAATAAAGCAGGATCTACGGGATCACAGTATTTAAAAGTTTAAAACGTGAGCATCTCATCTTAAGGACATTTTAAAATACAAGTTGGTTTTTTTCTGCTGATTGACACGGAAAGACAAGACAGAACAACATGATTAATGCCACGGACCCACTAAGACGTTAAAACCAGAGTGAAAACTAACTTCTGTTAAACTTGACACAGGAAATGCCAGCTATCATAAGAGTGTGTGACCTTTAGCCCACTTAGCTCCGCAAGACAAATAACCTATTGTGCCTTTTCTCCCTGCAACACACAAAGCATCTGCTATCAGCAGTTAAACATCGACACGTTGAGTTGCATTAGAAACAGCAGTAATTAAGCCAAAACTGTACAAAAACATATACATTTGGCATTTAAGATTAAAAAAAAAAAACACTTTTATTTGTAAATATGTTTTACCCAGAATTATTCACGTGGCAGGTTTAGCTTCACCTGGTTCAAATTCTGTAAAACAAAATCTCATATTAATCACTTTTTGCTGTCCAATTATTAATTTAAAAAACAGTCAATAGATCAGCTACATTTTATTGATATTAAGTTGATTAAAACGGGTTGAACTTTTCACGCGCTTGTATTTTTTTAGTTGCAGATGCATCCTTTGCTACAAGTAAAATAATGCTATTACTGCTTTTCAGGCAATAAAATGTTTGCCTTTTTATTTAAAAACAGACTTAAAATGTTTGTTTATTTGCATCTATTGATGCATTGTTATCCCTTCTATTGACTTAGAGGAGCTGGGCACAAATGCCCACCGCACTTTTTAGATTTCCATCTGTAGAAACAAACTGAAACTATGATTTACTTTTGTTCTTCATATTGATGCACCGCTGTATCTTGGTTTATCGCATAAAATAGAAACATTAAAGTTTGTGGATTTCATTTGATGAAACATTAGAAAGTTGATAAAATATTAGAAAGAGAAAAACACCAGGTTTATAGATTATTGATGCGTTATAGAGACAGAATGTCACTAACTAACAATAATATCCAGTAATATAACAGAGAAAATTGATTTTTCTTAAGAAGCAAAGATATAATATAAGAAGCAAAGATAGCAAAATGCATTATGAATTAATTATAGCTAATTTTAGATTTAACCATGGAGGATCTGATTCAGCAAACGCTCATAGTCAGGTCTGAAAGGATAAATCACATATAGCAGTGGAAACGTTTGAAACCACTTTGTTTAAGTTATAAGTCAAACACGTGCAGAAGAAATGATCCAGTTTTCACAGCTAATCAACCAGAACCGGCATCGCTCTGTTTTCACTGTCAGTCCTGATGAGTTTGAGAGGAAAAGATGATAAATTACCTTCCAATATGGAGACATGAAATAGTTTGTTTGCTGCTAAAAAGATATAAAGAATGTGGGTTGTTAGGAAATCTCAGTTTTGATCAAAGCGGGAACAGTTTGTGTCTTCTGATAGGACAAAAATGTGCACGAGTTCGTATCAAGATTAGATATGATTTGAGCTCTTACATAAAAAAATAAGGCCTGAATTTGGTACAAATTGTTCTGTGTAAAACCAAACTAAAAGCTGATTTATAATCAAAACTGAAGGTGTAAAATCAGGATGTGGTTACTCAACGAGTCCTCTCATCAGAGTAACAATGGCTCTGGTCTGAATTAACGTCAGGATGGACTTGTTTTGACTTCATGTGAATATGGTGGTCGTGTCTGGGTCATAAAATCCTCCGTGACAAAGTCTCTCTTTCTCTCAGCAGCTCTTTCTGATCTTATTTTAAACCAGTCCAGAATTGGCTGACAATGTGTTGTTTGGCTTAGACCATCGATTATAATAACTACATCCAACAAAGATTCCAGTTTTCCTCTGGGGTGCATAAAAAGGCAGGATCAATTTATATCAAGATGGTTGTTTTGTCTGTTTTTTTTATTTTTTCCTTTGTATTTTTGGACCAGAAATCCAGAGAAAAGCAACCTGGATATGACTCTCTCACATCTTTTACTGGTCCCAGAACAGAACTGGTGTTTAACCAGTCTTAGTGAATAAACACCAGAGAATCCTCCAGGCGACTCAAAGCTCAGTAGTAAATCTCATCCACAATATTCCACGTTCCAGTCAGGGTTTTATATAGTTTTCTTTAAAACTCCAGCCCAGAATCAGAGCTGGATCCAGTCCCAGGTCTGCTCTATGCCACGCAGCAGTACCGTTTCCACCAGGACTTAGACAGACTCTTCATCTTGTCCGGGGTCTGCCTCGCCTTTTTTCGGTGCTTCTGTTTGCCTCTCGAGCGTTTCCGTGAGACGTATTTCTGCAGGCTGGCCAGGATGGCCGTGTCGAACACCTCCTTTAGGTTCTTCTGGGTCAGAGAGGAGCACTCCATGTAGGCCACCGCTCCGATCTCCATGGCACAGTCCCGGGCATCCGAGGGGTCCACGGGTCGCTCCCGGTACTTCGCCAGGTCGATGAGCACCTGGAAGGAGTCGACAGCAGTTACCTGGGAGAACTATCCCCACTAGAACCACAACACTTTGTGACAAGCCATGAGGAAGGAACAACCTTTTAGTCAAAATGTGGCTGAAAACTAACAATGCAAATTCGCCTGGACAATATGACTCACATAATATAAGCATTGCCTACATTGATAATTATTGATTTGTTTTTTTTGTTTTAAATATCTGAAATACTGCCAGTTTTACAGGGTTTTTTATTTTTATTTTCAAGCAGTTATAAGGCAGAGTGGCCAGTTACTCAACAGGCTGTTGCTAGGTAACCAAAGAATGGTGAGTTGCTAGGTAACCAGAGAGCGAGTGAGTTAGTTGAGCAGCTACAGCCTTTCCTCTGCCTACATACCAAAAAAACTTTGCCTGAAAACTGCCTTGATTTCTCCGGTAGAATTCAACCAATCAGAGAGCAGAAGGAGAAGTTGCGAACAATGACTTTAATTTTCTGTGCTGTGTTGGAATCGTAGTTTTCCTGTAGTTTAACCAGAGACAGTGTAGGCTTTGTTTCCAAATGTTGAATTAACAATAACGTTTGGATCGACACTTCTCTCTTCGCGTTGGAGGTCGATTGTTTACAGCGCAGGGAATACCCAATAAGCTTCTTAGTGTCGATCTGGAGCATTAAGGAAGTCACGGACAAATGTTAGCAATTGGGTAAAATTTAAAACTTCAACAGAGATCACAATGACAGCGTCTTAGATTTAAAAAAAGTCTTTCTGGCAAAAAGTTCTGATATTTTCTAGGAAATAGCTGGGAAATTTTCAAGTTTTTTTCTGAAAACAAATTGTGAGATTAATGTCAAAATGTCTGAGTTATTTTCTAGCAAATTTTTACTTTTCATACTCAGAAAGTTCCATTTTTTTTCTAAATTTCTGAGATTAATCTCAAAACTTCATAGTTTGTTTTCTAGCGTTTTTTGACTTTTCAATTTTTTTTATTTTTTGCTTTTTACAATGAGCCTCATACGTCATTGTAGTTCACATCTCTAAAAAACAACTATGTCTGTACTTAGCAAAGAATTGCACAAGGGCCTGTTTTCTACCAGGCTACCCAAAAATCTATTTTCCAGGCTTTTGCAACTCTAAAGAGGCTTCCAGTTCTCATCCGGATGTGTTTATATTTTAACTATAATACCATTAGAAGCAGTATTTTTCTTGTTGTGTTATCGTATGAGTAAAACTGCGTACCTTGACGTCTTCTCTGAGGTCACACTGTGTCCCCACCAGGACGAGGGGAGCAAAGGGGGCATGTTTACGGATCTCTGGGACCCATTTTTCTGGAACGTTCTGGAAGGAGGCGGGACTGACGACGCTGAAGCACAGCATGAAGACGTCTGCACTGGTGTAGCACAGCGGACGGAGCCTGTCAAACTCATCCTGGAGGACAGAAGGGACGAAACCAAACCACATCAGGCAAACTTTGGTTCAATGACAGATTCAGACAGAAAAATCAGCATACGTCTTCTAGATCTGCATTTTTGTTAAAGTCACACATTTCAATGTATTTAATTGAAACTGCATATAATAGAACAGGGGTCAGCAACCTTTTCAATTCAATTTTCCCCATTGCTACAAAGTAAAATGCTCAGAGGTGCAAAAAGAGATGTAACTGATATAAATTTGTGCTACATGAATTTTGAAAAACCAGGGAAATTTAGACTGATTTCAGACCTTCAAATGATGTGAAGTATGAGAAATGTAAATATTTAATTTATAGCCACAACATGATATTTTTTATTGATAGATGATTACATTTGATTATTTCTCCTTGCGGTCTCTCAAAAACTCTTCCTCCTCTTCCTTGTTATCCTTTCTTCATCTGTGGTCATGTCTGTGATAATAATATTGTTTGTTCCCTTTATTTCTGTGCATACATCTTGTATTTACATGTTGATGGATTAAACTCTTGTACTATCATCGACTAGGAAGGATTTCTTTTCATTTCTAAAGCTCTTCATTTCCCCCTGTGAGTTTTAAAGTATCTGTTTCTCTTATCAAACACGTGAAGCTCAGCATGCCGGGCATATCTGACTTTCTTTCAGCCGAGATCAGCGGTTTCATAACCTCCAACCAGAAGCAGCTTGTCCCACATGATATGGATCTTCTACTGTCTTCTAAAGACAATCATCTGCTGCAGCTGTGGACAAAATGACATCACTTCCTGCCTACGAGGGATTGTTTTGTTTTTTTTCCAGGGAAAGACCCATCAAACACAGCTTCCTGGACAAGAACTGACCTCACTTAAGGCATTTTATAATTCCAGTTCACTTTGTTTCAATTAATAGCTCTGTTTGCTCTTTAGCAGTAAAACTAGAGAAAAACTCATCTGCCACTGTGTGAAAATGTCCCGGTGGACGAGACGGGGAAAACCATAGGAAAGCACAACCTCACAGTGTCCTATTTCAGCTCCAGACATTTTTATGGGTCACACACATCCTGTGTTGCTTCATAGCACCAAACCTTAAAAACTTTAAAATGGAAAAAAACAAACATAAATGGGTGCCATGTAAGCTCTACCAACAGAATAACCACCCAACAACGCGATAAAGTCCAGCACATTTATAAAATCTTGAATTTGTTTTATAATTTTGTCACATTAAAACGCTAAAGTTTAACTTGTTTTATTGAGATTTCATTAGATTCTTTAGTAGTGAAAGGGAAATCAAACATCCTTATTAACATGTTTGAAAAACCTAAAAATGTGACTAGACTGTCACAATAACAAGTTCTGCTGGACGATTCATTTTCCCACAACGTATCGCGATAAATGATAAAATTGTTTTGAGAACATTTTCAAGTAACATAATGATAATGGTAAAATAATTCAAGTTTTCCCTTTCAAATATCAATAAACTTTTGTAAAGAATACTTAATGATGGAACTAGAAGATGTTCGAGTATCCAAAATAGATAAACACAATTATCAAAAACAATAAATAAAATAAAAAGCACACACAATCAAAACAATAAACTAAACCAAATCTCTGTAGACACACTTCCTGTTCAAAAAAATATTAATTATTGAGCTCAGTTAAATGTATTATGCAATTAATTGATTTATAGCGGCTGGTTAAATGTGAAATCCAATGCAAACAACTGACAACCCTAATTAATAAACAATCCACCTTTGAGTAATTTAGTCTCAGTCAGAGAAAAGCAAAAAAAAAAAAAAAGCCCCAGCAGACACTGATACTGTGTGGAAGACGCTACCACAAAACATGGTGGGGGCAGCATCATGCTGAGGGGTTGCTTTTCTGCCTCTGGTCAGAGTTGAAGGTAAGATGGATGGGATTAAACATGGCCGGCGCAATTCTGTAAGAAAACTTGTTAGAAGCAGCAAAAGACTTAAGGCTTTTATGAGGTTTTCATGTGTTAGAACGGCCTAATCAAAGTCCAAACCTAAATCCAAGTGAGAACCTATTCTCATTTGGTGATAAGCTAAGGTGCTTAAAATATGTACAGATGTTAAACACATGTCACACTGTTAAGATTTTCATCTGAAAACTTCGTCTAGGTCCATTTTAGAGCGATGAATTAGAAATGTTAGTTTGTGGTTCTAATGAGACGAATGTGAAGCAGCTGCGGGGCGTGAATCCTTCTGTAAGGCGGCGTGTGTGTTTCCACTCACCTGTCCTGCTGTGTCACACAGCTGCAGTTTCACCGGCTGTCCGTCCACTGACACCACCGCTGAGCAGAAACACACAAATCATTAAGATGAAGCCAAAAAGAGAACAATTTTATTAAAGAAATGAACTTTAAATCCAAATATCATAAGATAAAAAAAATAATATAGCATAATTATCACACATATCATTGAGTTATGATATGTGTGTAGATTCACATTTATGTTTACAGAGACAGTGAGATGTTTGGAGTATTTGTTAAATAATTACAGCTAAATGTAAAAAACAGATTAGATTAGATTATTCTTCATAAAGTTTTTCCTCGATCCACTAGTTACATTTACTTTAGTACTTTTAGTACTTAGTACTTTTTACTTTTACTTGAGTAATGTTTTTATGAAGTATCTACTCTTGAGTAAAATTTCTGGATTTTCTACCCACTGAATGAAGAACAGAGATGTTTAATTTATGTATTTATTTATTTTCTCCGAGGTTTTTGTGGCCGTATTTTTTTAAAGTAGGCTGACAGGAAAGAGGGGAAGATATGCGGCAAATGTCGCCGGGAATCGGACCCGCGACGGCCGCGTCGAAGACCAAGGCCTCCATATGTGGGTTGTGCTAAACCCACACCACCACTACACAGATGTTTTAAACAAAACTTCACCAGGCACAGATCTACAGATTTACTTAAAGTTTCATAAGTTTTATATGAAAAGAAACTGATTTAGATTTTTTTTCTTTTGGATTTTGTTATTTTATTTAGATGAATAATTTTTGTCTTTCAAATACCAACATTTCCACATAAGTTAATATTTTTGGTCTGTCTGATGTTGTAATTTGTAAATATTAAATGATTAATCGGTTACTCGAATAGCTTTTTCCCCAAATACTTTTTCACTCTTACTTGAGTAAATTTCTTGGATGGCTACTTTTTACCTTTACTTGAGTAAAAATGTGCTGAAGTGTCGCTGCTCTTGCAGGCTTTCAGCTCTGTTACCTGAGAAGTTGTCAAAGGCCGTCGGGACGTACTCGGTGGGGTAGCCGTTGGTGGTGTAGCTGACCACCAGGCTGGTTTTCCCCACCGCTCCGTCCCCCACCAGCACACACTTCGCCCGCCTCTCCGGAGCTGCCGCCCGCCGCGTCCTCCCTCCGGAGCCCCCGTCCCTGTTCCGGACCCTGCGCGGCGGGACGGGCGGCGCGGCGGCCGCCGGCTTGTAGCCCTCCTGGCAGGGAGAGGAGGGCGACATGGCGGGGATCAGTCCACCTCGGTCGGGTCAGTTTTCAGTCGGTCCATTCTTTTCCTCCACGGGGTCTAGTGACAATAAGCTGTCCGCTTCCTCTGGGCGTCCATGGTTCAAAACAGAAAAGCAGCCGGAACTTTTCTCTCTGGGGAGTCCGGACCTGAAATACTGGAGTTACACAGTTCGGCGAGTTATTCACCACAAAATCCAGATTTAAAAGAGGAGATTTAACTATCATTCAGTTGCAGTGAGTGTCCGTCTAGGCGTCCGGCACACAGACCCGTCCCAAATCAAACTCCCCCTCCGTGACATCACTGTGCTGTGTGTGCGTGTGTGTGTGTGTGTGGGGGGGTGTGCTCCCATTTACTCTGGTTGTGAATAAGCCTGTTGCAAAAAGCAGTATATTTAATTAATCGCATGATAAATCAAAATGATTTTGATCATTCTGATCATTTCTCGATCATTTCCAATCTGATGATTATTTTCTATCTTATCACCAGAAATGAATAATAATTACTGATTAAATTAAGCCCAGCTGAAGATTGGTTTGATTTTTATACAACAGACGCATAATTGTAATCAGAATTTTATCTTACAGAAAGACAGAAGATACTGGACATATTCTGCTAGTTTTGAGTCTAAGTGGGTTTGCTGAGTGTGAAAAGTTGTAAGTAGTTTGTTTAGATTCAAATTTCTTTAATTTTTTTCTTATTATCCATTTACTATGTTTGTTTTGCTAAAGATGCTTTAATTTTACACCAAAATTCATACAGTTATGTTGTATGACTGTGATGTTTCTTATTTTTGTTTTTCACCTGTCATAAACATTAGAACGTTTGAGAACAGTGGGTTCCTGGAACTAAATAGAGACATTTTGTATAATTACCCTAAGTTTTTGTTTGGACTTTGGCTGATTTGGCTCATAATTATCTGAAGATTTTTCCATTGTTTTTTCTAAATATATTTCTAACCAGATAGCTTTCTTAATTTTCAAGAGACTATGTGTTTTTTTGTGTGTGTGTATTTTATCTAATATTTGTTTACTTGTTTCATCCAATACTTCACTTTCCCCTTTCACTTAAAATGGCTTTCACTTATGTGTTTATTTGCTGGATGTTTATACAAAACGTACACACTAGAAACACTTTAAATTACAAAATCCAGCAACATTAAGATCAAACTTAAGTTAACTCTGATGAAATTTTGTTTACAATTCAGTCACAGTTTGTTTGTTTCACAAATACTTCCAGCGGTTTTTTTTTTTTTTTGCAAAAATACAACATTTAAGCAAATTTGGGTAATTAATACTTCTTCTGTGATAAAATGAGTGTTGTTTTTTATGTACGGATTAATTTGGATCGTTTAACTCTTCACTAAATAAAGAGAAGCAACGGCGCCATCTAGTGGACGATGCTAATTCAACCGTTCACCGCGGAACTAAACTGCTGCTAATGTTTCTTCACGGAGAAGTTTAGTAGTTGCATCAGCATGTGTTGTGAGAATTTCTGAAGAGGAATCTTTGCCTTCTCGTTGTCAGTGGGTTGTTTTGATTAAGTTAGCTTTTAGAAGTAAGAAGTATGTCGTATCCCGAGGTGGTTCTGGGTTTCCTTGAAGAAGCAGAACCGTGGCGGCTTCAGTCTCCGCAGTTCCCCAGCAAGGTGGGAGGGAAGCCGGCGTGGCTCAGCCAGAGGGGCCTGCCCCTCCAGTCCGATCTGGAGTGTGAGAAATGCGGGCTGCCCATGGTCTTCCTGCTGCAGGTCTGTACCTGGAAGAGTAAAACCTTCCAAGACTCGTTAATTATTGTCATTTTTTTAGAGAAAGAAGTTGTTTGTTTTTATTTTTTTTTGTTGTTGTTGTTGTCGTTCTCTTATAATTTGGTTGTTAATTTTGTAGATCAGTACCTATGTTTGTCATTTGTAATGTTTGTATTTTATGCACTAATTGGTGAATTAATAATAAAGAATTTAATTTAGAGATACAGAAACATTGTGATTAATCTAAACAGAGAGAAAATGGTGACCATAAACTCTTATTTTATAGATCTGATACACAGTGACAGATTTCAAGTGTTTCTTTCTGTTCATTTAAGTGATTAGCACACAACATGTCATTGCTAAAGAAGCCGATCACAACATGTTGTAGTTAAGTGGAAGGAAAAAGTGCGGGATTGAGAGATAATTAAGTTTCGGGAAGATTCAGTATAGAGATGTATCCAAGACAAGGGCTAAGACTGTCACATCTGATAGAAAACCAGAAACAATAGCTTACATAGACTTTAATAAAATAATAAAAAAAATGTTTTTGGCTCACTTGAATAGAGTTTTTTTGTTTTTTTCATTTGAAACTACTTTGCATTTAATTTGACATCAAGTTCCCAGAATCTGAATAAATAATGGAGTCATAATCCAAGTTGCTTAAAGTCCAGTCAAAAGTTTCCACATTTTTTTTAAAAAAAGTGCAAAACGTGACCTGAAAACTTTAAGAGGACTTCATGCTTTCCTGAGACGAACATGTCATTTTCTCTTCAATGTTGTACCATGCGGTCGTTTCTGCAGGTGTACGCACCCATTTCTGGTCAGGACAGAAGTTTCCACAGAACGCTTTTCCTGTTCTGCTGTAAAACTCCTGAGTGTTACTCCCACAACGACAGCCGCTGCTTGAAAGGTGCCTGCTGCTATTACTACCACGTTTCTATTTGACCACTTCTCACTTTATCTGCTTTCAACAAGTCTCAGCTTCTTGCTGAATTTCTCCTCATGTCACTGTTGGTTTATTCAGTGCCATTCCTAGATTTTTTTTTAATGATTTCTCCTTCACATCAGTTTTCAGAAGTCAGCTCCCCAGGAAGAATGAGTTCTACTCCTACGACCCTCCTCCAGGTTTGTTTGAAAGATCCTTTGAGTTTTTGCTGAGTCATTCTACGGACATTTCGCCGTTACCTAGCAACCCCAGCCGGCGCCAGCCCGTTACCTAGCAACTCAAAGGGAGCTCCAGTAGGTTTTGTCAGCTGGTTTTACCGCTGTAAGCGCTGTTACAATTTGCTGCTGGAAAAGAGAAAAGTTTCGTTGTTGACTTGCCATTCAAAGGGGGTTGTATGTATCATTGCGCATTTTGTGTGCCGCCATTTTCACGAGTGAGTGTAAATGTTGATTTGGGGGGCGTGGCCAACAGCAGCAGCTGATTTGGATTTGAGCTCCTTTCATTCTGAAAGGAGCTCAAAATAGGCAGAACTTAGCAGACTAAACTCTTACTATCTTGAGTGATTTTGTGATAAAAATGGAATGAACATGTCTTTTTACAGCCCGTTCAAATTCAGAAATACTTTATTTAATTTCCCCCAAGGAAAATTAAACGTTGTTGTAATTTATATTAATTTAAAATTCTTCAAAACATTATTGTAGATGTTGATGGCTGTGGGCAAAAAGATCTTCTGTAGCAGTTTGTATTACAGTGTATTTGAAGAAGCCAGTCTCATGAAACGGATGCTTAGACCTCTTATTCAAATTCAATTAAATTCAAGAAATACTTTATTAATCCCAAAGAGAAATTACATGTTGCTATCTGCCCATTAATTCAGATTCTTCAGAGTTATTGAAGATGGTGATGGCTTTTGGCAGGAAAGATCTCGTAGCGTTTTGTATTACAGCAAATTTTACGGTTCAAGAAATCCTAAAAGATCACCTTTGAATAAGGGTCAAATGTCCAGGCGCTAACATTTTTTCAGTACCTTAGATAACAAAATAATCCCACCCAAATTAATTGTCATCATCTGGAATATTTGTCTCCATTGTGTCCAGATGATGAACCACAGACCGTCTCTAAAGAGGACAACATTTTATCCGTCTCAGGAGTCAAGCTGTGCTGGGTGTGTGGTTGCCCTGGAAACAAGGCCTGCTCCCGCTGCCACACCGTGACCTACTGTGGTAAACACCACCAGACTGTCCACTGGAAACACTCCCACAAGAAGGAGTGCCTCAGCGCAGGTACAGGTCCACCCAGCAGGCCAGAACCGACCCCCAGCCTGGAGGATTGACCCTCTGCTGCTGTGTCTCTCTGAGTGTAGCGCTGCCCTCGGCTTCTGCCTCTCCCTTTCTGTTCCCCGAGTCTGAGCTCGTGACTGAGCCTGAAGAGGGAGGGGAGGAAGGAGACGACACGCAGGGAGGAGGAGGAGGAGAAGAAGAACAGAAAAGTACTGAAGGTCCTTCCTTATCTGACAGTAAGTCTTCAGCCGTGTTTGAAACAATTAACCGTAGTGATTAATCAGTTATTGAAATAGTCAACTAATTTAGTTATTGCTTAATCACTAACTGGAGTACACTGGTGCAAAAAAAAAGGCTGTTTGCTAGCTGTATGTTCAACCCAGAACTTCTCACAATGCAGTTTTAACTTCACCTAATTTAAATTATTTGTAAAAATATTAATAATCAGACCAGCCCCACAAAAATCTTTTATTAAGGACCTTTTGCTATCCAATCATTAATTGGTGATTTAAAAAAATAAAATCACCAGATTAGCTCTACACTGTATTCATGTTAAGTCAGGCATGAAGAGCTTTTCACATGTTGATGTTATAAGTATTTATTTTATCTAAAAATTCGTCCTTTGCTATAAAAGAGCGAGCATTCACTAAATGTTATTTCACTCTAGGCAAAAAAGTGTATTTTCTTATTCAAAAGACCATTTGCTGGAAGAACAATGCAAGTAAAGCACTAATTAAGCCAAAAATATATAAATGTTGCATTCAAACATAATAAAAAAAGACAAAACAAAAAAATCTTAATCTGTAAATATGTTCCACACAGATCTCCTCTACTGGCATAGTGTTTAGCTTCACCTGGCTCAGATTATGTCCTATTAATTACCTTTTGTTATCCAATTATTAATCTGTAATGCAAAAAATAGTCAATTAATTAACAAGTGATCAAGAGTACGTTAAAGGTTATAGCATTTTTGGCAATAAAAGAATTGCATTGTTTATTTGCATCTTTTCAATGCATTTCTAATATTGTATAAAAAAAGATTAAGTGGTTGAATGAAAAATCTGCAGTCGATAACTAAAATAATTGTTAGTTGCAGCTCTGTCTGAAACAACAAAAAGCAGATCATTTCATATACGACACTACGGAGGTGAATAATTGCCTGCTGCTGCCCTGTTAGCTCTGGCAGAAGCAGATCTGGAGGAGATGGCGTTGCACGAGACTGAAGACAACAAAGTGTTCCAGCGGTTCAAGAAGAAGATCGCCTCAGAGCCGCACCAGGTGCTAAATCAGCCAGGAGACTCTTTTACTCTGTTTCCCTCTGTGTACGCCTGACGCTGACAGTCTCTCACATTCAGGTGATTCGTTACAGTCGAGGAGGCCGACCCCTCTGGGTCTCATCTAGTCACGTCCCTGCAGAGGAGGAGATCCCACCATGCACCTGCGGCGCCAACAGGACCTTTGAGTTTCAGGTGGGTCCTGGTGTTGGAACCCCTCTACATGCATTTTCTATGTAGTTTAGGACAGTAGATAATGATTATTTTTGTTGTCAGTTAATCTATTAATTATTTTTGACGATTAATTTAATTTTTAAAAAACTGGCACATTCTGCAGATTTTCATTTTGTCTTTTTCACACAATATTAGAAATAAATCAAAGATGCAGTTAAACAAACAATTCCCTTTTAAATAAGAAAACAAACATTTGTGCAATAACAGCATTTCTTTAGTGAACGCTTGATTATTTGTTGCACAGAATGTATCTGCAGCTAAAAAATACTTCTGACATGAAAATACTTCTGTTTTTGTCACATTGCTGATCTGTTGACTATTTTTTGGATTAACGGATTAATTCGATAGCAAATAGTGATTAATAGATTTTTTTGACAGCTAAAGTACCCCACTTGACAAATTTTGAATAGAACATGTTGACAGACATATATATAAATAATATTTTATCTAAAAAAAGGAATATATTTTGTACAATTTTGGCTTAATTACTGCTCTGAGTTTTGTGAGTCTTTACACTCATGTAAACATTAATAGATTGCTAAATTAGTGTACAATAATCAATTAATCACGAATAATCTAGCTAATCCTTTCCGCCATAGATTATAGCGGACGAAAATAACTAGGACTGAAATTGAAGAAACATTTTTTAAATGAAATAAATAACAGCGGTAATAAATGGGGGGAAACGATAACTAACCGGAACTATACAATGCGTTTATAAAACTCACTGAATCACCTTGAAATTATAGATATAATACCTTTCGTTTTCGTTTCGTCCTCGGCACTGTTTTTCAGCCGTTAAAGCTGCGGTAGGGTGATTTTCCGAGCAGTCTTTAAACGCACCACGAACGTACGCGCACAAACGTTAGCGATTGGGTAAAATTTAAAACTTCAACAGTGTCCAGTCCTCCAGCTGGCTCGTTTCTCAGTATGTTTGTGTGTCCAGGTGATGCCTCAGCTGTTAAACAACCTCTGCGTGGACTCGACGGGAGCCAGCATCGACTGGGGAACCGTTACGGTCTACACCTGCTCCGCTAGCTGTAACCATGGAGACCAGTACCGCTCGGAGTTCGTCTGGAAACAGGACGTCAGCGCAGATCAACTGACTCAGCATAGAAATACGTAGCACAGATCTGTTGGTTATAGTTGCAGAAAACAGAAGATAAAAGTGCTCAAATTAACTCAACAGTTTCAAGTCCTTTGAGATTTTTTTTATTTCAATTTAAAAATAAAATAAGGTAGTATTTAATGGAGCCATATAGCAAATAATTATAAAATCTTATTGAAAACTTTACTTCAAAGTAAGTAAAGTTTACTTTGAAGTAAACTTCAAAGTTTACTTTGAAGTAAACTTCATTGATATCCATATCAATGGATATGGATATGTTGTGATAATTTAGGTTTCCAGTGAGAGCTGGCTGATAAATCGATTTTATCAAAAATAATTTTCTGTTTAACTTTTGGAAAATTAATTTATTTCCCCTAATGTACTCTTTGGGTTTTAATATTTCAGAATAATAACTGCCATCTTGTTTGACAAGTGTGCTTTACAGCTATTTATTTCAAAATTAAATTCTGATCAACTCAAAGAATGATTGAAGTAAGAGTTTTTTAAAAAGATTTTTAATTTTTTTTAAGGAAAAAAAGTAAGCGGTAGACTAAAATTAGAAATATAACTTGCTGTAAAATCTGATATATTTAAGCCATATCGCCCAACCTTATATGGTATATTTGTTAGCTCCTGGACTTTAATTAGACCACTCAAAAACCAAATTTTTTTATCCATTCAGGTCATAGCCTGTTGGAAAATGGCTCTGACCGATTTGTAACAATTTTCTAACTCCTAGATGTACAAAATAAAACTTTTCTCTCCCATTTTGAATTTATTTAGATCAGGACTTGTTTTGCTTTTTGAAATATTTTAGCCTAGTTCATGCTAATCAGGCTAAGATTTGGTCAGTGAACCCCTCCACAAACTTTAACATGTTTTCCATAATTAAATGAACAATTGTTTCATTCACTTAAGTTATTTTAATAAGAATGTGACTTAATAAAAATAGAGTGTTACTGCAAAGGAAGACAGCTTTAACTGGAGGCGGTATGTACAGATTTATTGTTGCAGAACATTGACAACTTCGGACGATTTGAAAACATTTCCTGATCTATTCTGCAAAACGAGTCAATACATAAATTTGATTCAGACACTTTGATTCAAACATTGAGCTTGTCGACAGGAAAACGTTTAGATGGCTGCAGAGTTAAACTGTGTTTAAAACAGACATGAAGCAGGAAAACAACCCAAAATTTCACTTAAATGTCTTTAACATTGGGGAAATCCTCAAACTAAACTTTCACATGGGCAAAAATAGACATTTTTATACTAAATATGTAACATTTTGCCACCATATTTATGCTAGGCAACATTTTTCCTTCACATTTAAATCTTAATTGAGTCCCAAGTTGTCCTTATTTGCTCAAACAGGAATTATCTGCACCCACCTTATGTTGCCACTCACTTCTCTATATTTAGAATATAAAAAAATATGTTTAGCTCCAGTTTAACCATTAAAACATCTCTATGTAAATACAATGATCCCTCTGTTTGACTGAAGAGGACCAGAAGCTGCAGAACCAACTAACAACTTAGTTTGAATCACTTTTACTACAAACACAGAAACCGACTTCAGCATTAGGTTGGAACAAACCTAAAAACATTAATCAGAATTCAAAGATGGAGACTTAAACGTCAGGCTGGCTGATTTCAACACAAAGTAACAAAAATTCAGACGTGAGCAAAGAAAATGCTAAAAACGCAACATGGAAAAGTAGTTAAAACATTTTAAAATGAAACCAGGAACGGTCCCCTTCTGAGTGCTTCTCCATTCATCAGCAATATCTTACATTTTCTTACAATGCTATATACAAATCAGGGATGTGAGGATGCACTGAAAACCTGAAACTACTGGAAACATGGAAACAATTTTAACCAAGACGTATGAAGACGGCCCTTAAAATCTTGTTTAAAAATTCCTTGGGGACGAAAAACGAAACAAAAAAATAAAAATCAGACGAGATCTCAGTGTACAGCATCCCATTTAGTCCATGTAAAGAGTTCAACATCAATGAGTCACTTTGATGCAGCTTAAAAAATAAAAATAAACCAGGTTGGGGAGATTGGAAAAAAAATAACTCCAGGTTCTACGTAGTTTTACGAAAACCTTTCAGGATGGGGTAAATGTTTTCAAACGCTTCGTAGATCTCTGCTCTCACCTTGGCTCCTTTAAAAACAATTTTAAAAAAAACACAAATTAATAATTAATTTCTCCATGTTTGATGCACATAAAACATGGAGAAACTAACACATAAAACATAAATAAAAACAGGACTAGATCAGCATTACTCAAGCTGAGGACCACTAAACCAATTTAATAAACTCACGGACCATCTAGTTTTAAATTCCCCCGCAACAACACAACATCTTAATATATACAACCTGAAGTTAAAGTATTAGTTAACTCTTTGTTCCTCCGAATGTGAAGGGTAAATTTGACTGGCCAAAATTAAATAACACGTCTACAGGGGACGTTTTGAGTTATTTACAGATTCTGAAAGTTTTTATTTCTAAGTTTTCTAATGATGGAAAACACATGGAAATCAAAGGCGCATTAATAACATTTCAGAGCTATTTGTAATAGAGAGTTATAATAAAAGAAGTTGCATTGGCAAAAACAAACATTTTCTTTCAACCAGTAGATAGCCCAACATGAATAATTTTCTTTTAGGTGTTAAGATGCGGTTAGTCAGCATGGGGCGCAGCGCTGCTCACCGCCTCTGTTCTGCAACTCACCCCGAGGAGCTTTCCATCGTTTTACTGCCCCTGTCTTAAGCCACTTACTCATTATTATTTTTTAATACTGTCCTTTGGTAATCTAGCTGTAGCGTCGAACTTTGAGCTCAAGTCATGGCAAAGAAATGGTTGTTTACGTCTTGAACCAGTAAATTAAAGGAAATATGGAAAATCTTTCATGTAATCCTTGGAAAGTAACCAAGCTGAAATGACTGAGCGAAATGGAATAAAATAAAAGAATGGAACCTAATAAGATTAATATTAATTCAAATAACTAATCTAATAAGACAGCAACACTTTATGTAGGCATTAGAGTTGAATAATTTAAACTTTATTTTATTTATCTAACATTAACATTGATTTACGTATAAACTATGTTTCTCCATCCTTATCAGAGTCCTTACCTGTGAGAACGACCTTCCCAGAAACAAAGATTAGCAGGACAATTCGGGGTTTGATCATCCTGTAAATCAACCCTGGGAACAACTCCGGCTCATAGCTGCAAAGCAGAAGGCGGTTTTAGTTAATTTAAAACGGGTGGAAACTTTATAAATGTTGATTCAAGCGAACTCCAGTCAACCTGCTGAACTGCTGATGTGTGAGCACCAATCCCTCCAGCCGGATGGGGAACTTCACGTCGCAGCTGCCCACCATGTTCTGAATCTTAAAGTCCAGGAACTTGGCAGGAAAACCCAGTTTCTGCACAACGCGAGCGTACTTCCTGGCTGCTAACCGCGACTCCTCCTCACTGGAGAGAGGGATACAGAAAGCAACACAAACACATTTAAATAGAGGAGAAATGTGAGCGGACTGTTTTGCTGAAACGATGTCGCCGCTAAAGTGTTGAAAAATAAATCGCATTTCTTGGACTCTGACCTTTTAGCTCCGGTGCAGACCATCTTCCCAGAGCTGAAGATAAGCGCTGTAGTCCTGGGCTCCCTTATTCTCATGATGACAGCAGCAAAACGCTGGAAAATTGACAATTTAGCTTGTTTACAAAGATAACAGTGATTGGGTTTTATTTAAGGGTTTCACATCATTTGGTCATTCTTGTGGAAAAGGTTAAACAGATTCAGTGAAGATATTCAACATGCTGATGATAAAGAAAGTCGTGTAAACTTTGGGTTTGTTTACTTTGGGGTTGTACTCTGCATTCCTGGCTCTCAGGGCAATCGTCTTCAGATCCAG
>CAEFZY010029155.1:0-36697 GCA_903066815.1 Brachyrhaphis roseni | reverse complement strand
TAGGGCCATCAACTTTTCCTTCCTTAGGTGACTCTCTTTCACCTTTTCTCAGCCTCTACTATTTATATATATATATATAGCACAACTTTTTCTACACTGCTAGGACCAACAATATTCATGTTACTACCTGATTATTAGTACATCATAACTTCAACTCAAAGCTCCAAGGTGTAGCATTAGGTTAGATCTCGATAAGAACAAAGATGTTACTAGGTGGCGCCATATTGTTTAGAGGTTTTAGGCCAGTCATCCCAAAACAAATGTAGATCTTAGTAGAAATTTAATGTTACCATTGTACAGTCAAGTATTTATGCTTGTGTACCAACAGTTTTATTTGCAGTGTCTTGGTAAAAGTAAGCTAAGAAATATTGTTGAAACAGAATGTCACAAAATAATGCATAATAATAAATAAAAAAATGAATAACCAACTCACAAGGACTGAATACATTGGGACTATGATGAGAAAGGATGATAAAAGAATAAGAAAACAAATTCATGTCACGTCACAAAAAAAAATCACATAAAAGGGAAGAGAGAAAAATACTAATGTTTCATCATTAATATTTTATATCTGATTCATTTTTAACCCCTTTACTGGGTTTCAGAGTCAAATACCACCCTATGCATAAAAGAAAGTTGTGTTATGCAGCTCAATAACACAAAGTGTCCATCGGGTTCAGCAGGACAGAGCACAAAACATAAGCTACTTAACTCATAATACAACTTAAATGAATGAGCGTTGCAAAGCTGAGTCGTTTTTTTTAAGTCAACCATGAGCTTCAGAATTAAAACAGTCAGTAGGGAGACATCAAGATCCTAACAGTAGTGTGTGTGTGGGGGTGTGTGTGTGTGTGTGTGTGTGTGTGAGTTCAGTCTGCTGGTCAGAGCCAGGCCCCATTAAAGCTGGACCTTCAGTGTTAATGTGATATTGTTTGGTTTACTGCAGTCCAGCATCTGCCAAGACAGACTTGCGAGGGCTGATCTCATGCCAGCACTTCCTCTGCTCCATCCTTTTCTTCTCCGCTGCGTCTGCTTCACCAAAACATCTACATGAGTCTTTCTGCCAAGTTAACCGCATCACTGGAGAACCACTTGGTTATGATTCGTCAGTCTTTATTCTTTTTAGTGCTGCGGTAATCAATGGTTAACGACCTAAAATGTGAACTCAGCCAATTTGAAAGATTCTGACTGAGATTAAAAGAGAGCGAGGCAAGTTGGAAGAGTTCAGCATTACTGGGTTTAACATTGTGTGAGAAATGCCTGGCATCATAAAAAAAAAAAAAGAACTCAAAGTGTATTTTGCCTGAAAACACACACGTCGCTGTTTGGTAACCTGTTGTGTGTTTTCCCTGTCTGTGTGGGTCTGCTCCCTCTGTCAGAGTGGGGAGAGATTTAGAGAGCGCAGCTGCCCCCTACGGGTGGAAAACCAATGCAGGACAGCAGAGAGGCAGCTTCTGTTTGTTTCTACTGCATCATGGCTGGAAAAGCCAGAGAGGTGCTGCTTCTGGACTGTAATTAGTCAGCTTCTGTCGCCAGTGTCACCAAACACCTGCAGCCGCAGAGTGGGGGAAACAAAAAAAAAAAGAAAACAGCGGACTCTCCGTGCCGAAGAACAGATCCTGCCTGCTTGCTTGGAATGCCAAGCGTCTGAGGAGGCCTTACATAATTTCTCACGCCTGTAGAATAATGCTGTGAGCCGCATGCTGCTCTAGGGTCCTCTGCGCTCGAGGTTCTGGCTGTTTGCAGGCCAAGTTCAATATGGCAAAAACAAAATGTAGTGTTTTTCCTCAGTGCTTTTCACATATCGGGCTTACAAACCACAAATGACGAGGTAGAAACACAAAACTCTGATCTACTAAAACGGGACATACAGATCCAGAGAGCATGGTGTTCTACATCAAGGAAGAAGAGAAGGAAAGAAATCAGGCAATTACCATAAATATATACATATATATAAATATATATATATATATATATATGTACACTATGTTTAGCTTGACTAGTTCCTTATCACTCTCAAAAGGATCAGCTTAAAATCCGTATCGGCAGGTAAAAGCAAACAAAAAAACCAAAAACAAAAGACAGATCAGACATCGTGATTGATGCTCTGTTAGTATAAATCCTCTCACTTGCAGGTTTTCCTTCAGATCAAACCCTACATGCTATGCACTCCAGCAAAGAACAGACAAGATGGGAAGAATATGTGAAAATTCCTGCTATGAGCAGATTTTCTGTCAAAAGCAAGACTAGCGGATGCTGTCAAAGAAAATACGCCTCAGATGGAAGTGTGCAACGTCTCTGGTGTCAGTAGATTGGAGAGGAGAAGACAGAGGGCAGCTAGTTAGCTGCTGGATTTTTACAGCCGACACTCCAATCAGAATCGCTCTGCATTAATCCAGGATGCTGCCACATAGACATCACTTCATATTATTATACTCATTTATATGTATTGCTTATAGGAAATACTGGTAATTATAATAAACGGTGCTAACAGATGAGAATAAATGGTTTTAAAAATCTAAATGTGCTGTGTATCACCGAGGCGTTGTGAGGACGGCTGGATGACTTCCACTGTTACAGCTGCAGAAGTCAGGTAACGGAGCACGGGGTCTGACCTGGAGGCCGGCTCCAGAGAGCATGAACAGAGTTCATTGAGGTTTTTTTTTTTAAGCAGTGAGGATGCTAGCTGAGAGCTGAGCATCATCTTCCGCAGTTGCACCAGAAACAGCAACGGCTGCTCCACTATACAGATGATTAGACTGTCAGGAAACATTAAACACGTTGCAGAAATATTCACAGTGGTGCCAAGAGAGGAAAAAACAAACAAACAAACAAACAAAAAAACACGGTGCAACCATAATAATGAATCATCGACTCATTCAAACATTGGCCCGTCCATTTAGACGCCTGCCCACACAACCGGATGAGTCGCTCACTGA
This sequence comes from Brachyrhaphis roseni, assembly GCA_903066815.1. Classification (NCBI taxonomy): domain Eukaryota; kingdom Metazoa; phylum Chordata; class Actinopteri; order Cyprinodontiformes; family Poeciliidae; genus Brachyrhaphis; species Brachyrhaphis roseni. The sequence goes on along the minus strand of CAEFZY010029155.1, from coordinate 33,758 downwards.
ACTGCTCAGTCATGAGATCGCTCTGTCTCGCAGTCGCTTTACGCTTCTTTCAGTCGATCCAGTCCACTGACACGTCACAGAGGTGGAAACACACCGATTTGAATGTGTCTGCTGTGTTAAATGCCAGAGATTTCATTTCTTTTGGATCTTTAGCTTTTGTTAAAGATAGCCACTGTTAAAGATAGATGAAACTACATCATGTAGCTGTAGTTTCATCTACATGAACACAGCTGAGTTGTGAAGAGTCGTTTCCCACCAGAAGATTTTGAAAGAGCCAAGATTTTTAAGATTTGCATGAATTTAAATTCAAAGATTCTTAATTGACATAAATTTCACTATATAAAATAAAAATCTGATTCATTTATCTTGACAGATTTCCACATCAATTCTGAATGATTGTATTTATTAGTACAGTTTGTGACACTCAGATGACCCTCAATCCATGATGGACGCTGTTGTGAATGACGAAGCAAGTGATAACGTAACTATAACTCTAACTGCAACTGTAACTTTAAATCCTGTCAGAAGTGTTTTGTCTGGTTGGTGTCTGTGTATGAAATGGGCAAATTAACTATCTGGCTAAAATTCCTCAAAAATCTTAAATGTTTTGTTTGCAGTCAAGCAGAAAATGAAAATCACGTTTGAAGAAGAATCTTCAAACATGTAACAAAAGAGAGAAACAAATGAAAATATAATTACAATACAAACAAAACGCTTGTTCGCATAAACAAATGGACATGTTGAATATTTGTAAAAATCTATATTTAAATTTAACTGATTTTAGCTTTAAAAACACTGACTAAACATCCTGCATGTCATTGAGAAATCAGAATTTAAGACCAAGACGTCTAAACTTGGACAAAGTGACAAATATCTTACAAAGGGACATATTTTATGGTACATTACAGCAGCATGTCATAAATATAGAATTATTGTAGAAATGAACAATAGAGTCCACAACAGCAACAAATTTTACCTTTTTAATATACTTTAGAAAAATCAAGAGAAATGTTTTACGTCTGGTTATTGTCGTGGCAGGACACAGTCAGTGAAACCCTCGTGAGCAAACTCGGGTATAAAGTCGACTGCAATCGATGAGAGCACTGACAGGTTCTCCATTCACCGCTTCTTACCACGATGCGTAAACAGTCGCTATAAAATAAAGCTTCAAGGTTAACTGTCTGAAGGATCCACCTTCTAGTTTTTATTCTTCCTCAAGGACAATCAGGGAGACGGCTGTAACCGTTTTCACATCAGTCTAATATCCAAACCAGGACAATGGAAATGTACAAACGAGGCTTGCGGGAGCTCTTCACTTAAAAAAAAGAAAAAAAGAATCAAAGCAGTGACAGAGGATGGCCCACACGCACACAGGAAGATTTAGGATAGGTAACAAAACAAAAAAAAACTTTCTTAAACCGTTTTCAGTGCAGACTGAGTGCAGCAGCAGTTAAAAGGTCGTTTGTGGATTCTCATCAGTGCCATCCGAGCCAATTGAAAGCAGCAGAGAGAGAAAAGACGTTTCTCTGAACCATGAAGCAGTCTGTTTTAAATCGGTCGGGTATTGCTTAATGTAAGCACATCTCAACTCTCAGCCAGCATCTTAAATGCAATAGCCACATTCCACTGCAGTCCCTACTGGCCTCCCATACATTATTTACGTCTTTAAGATTGTCAGAGCTGTGCGAGGGCCTCCTCCAAGTTCAATAATTAAAATGTATCCCAGTAGCATACCAGTGGCTAAAAAAAAAAGAACAGTTTAAACAGCCAGTTTAAAGGGGTCGTGCTATGAGAACACAGTCCATTTATTTGGGGGTTTTTTTTACAATTTTTCCCCACTTCATGTCATTGCGACTCCCATAAAATACCAAAACTAATTGACATTTTAATCAAATCCCCTTCCAGCTGCTTTACTGAAGCTGCTCAGACATCATCGGCAACATTAAAGCCGTCCACCGCGTAGAAGTTCAATCCCATTTTCAACACTTCTCGTTTTAATGAACTCCACACTCGGTCGCAAAGATGACATTTTAATCTGTAATGTATTACAACGAACGAGCTCACCATCGTCACACATCTGCATCGTTACATGAGATTCTTCCGTCTGAACGGTAAACTCCTGTCGCTTCAGTCGGGATCAGATCAGCGTCAGTTTTATTTTTAAAAGTCCAACATTTGGGATTTTTAAGAGTTTCTGGTGGCAGATCAGGCTAATTATGGTTTACATTAATATCTGTCAACCGTTTTTTTTTTTATCAAATGTTTGAAGAGCATTTGTGCTTAATTAGTAAATCTAATCTGAAGAAAATACTTGTTCAAAAGAAAAAAAAAATAGGAATTCAAAACTTCACATTTGGGTCTGAACTCGCCACAATAAATAAATCTTGCTGGATGATGAAAAGTCAAAACTCCTGTTTGACATCATCTAGGTTCTGCAAAGTGATTGTTTTGTTTGCAGGTCTTCCTGTTACACTTGTAGGCACTTTAAAAGTTCAACACTTTTTCTGTGCAGTTCCACATCACTGAGCATATCTGGGGCGAGGGATGGAGGGGCAGCGCCTTGCCAGAGGACACTTCAACACGCGAAGGTCCTAAGCCTCGGCAGCTGACCTTCTCATGGGAGTCTGACCGCTCTGAGCCTCTTCCTTGCAACGTGCTACTGCTTGCATTCATGTACATGAAATGCTTCAGTTGGGTCACAGAGGATCAAGACTTCGAGAAAAATTTCAAAGAAGAAATTCTGTCCTTATGACTTTAAGCTTTGTAGATTACATCTAATGAATCTAGTTTCTTACTTTGCTGCGCATGTTAGCGCTGTGTGTGTAGACAGTTCTTTTTGCTGTGATATCACTGTCTTGGTATTTAAAAAAAAATATGAAATGAATCAAAAGATAAACATGGAAGGCTGCGCTAGTACCCTACAAACTGAATAATTCTGAACTGAATCAGTTCAAGAATATGGCATGCTGAGGTGAGTAAAACATGACTAAAGGCGACAAAGCGTCTGCACTGTGTGAAATTAGATACCTTTTTTGGTTGATGTGGGATTTGTTACATTTAAAAAAAAATTAGCACTTTTGCTACAGTATCAGAGGATTAAAATGGATATTAAATACTGAAAGGTGCCTATTTTCATTAACAATGTAAGATCAAACAGCAACAGTTTGATGAGGGTATAAGAATATTTGTACCAATTTTAACACCTTCGAGAAACAAATATATTAAACAAATGAAATTCATTTTGTGGCAGATATAGTTTTAAAATGTTTATTTTTGGTCTACTACTTAATCTGTAGTCGTTCCTATTAAAATATGCATAACCAACTTTGTGGGAGCAAAATTAACTTGCTTTATTTGAAAGAGTGATGGCTATTTTATTTTTTTCTACTTATGTTACATTGATGTGCGTGGAGGCTGCTTGTCCTGTTTTTGACTTTATACTCCTCTTATAAAGGGAATTGTGTGATTTACTTTATATGTATGATATTATAACAGTCTTAAATGATTGTTAAGAACCAAATTAAATAAGGGTGCAGGACAGAATATCCCTTGCCAGAAGGCTTTTGTTGGGGATTTGCTTGAAATAAATAAAATAAATATTATAAATTTTGCAGAGAAAAACTGTGCATTTCACCGTCTCAAATAATGCAGCCACTTGTATTTGGATTTGTTCCGTTTACTTTCTTCATATCAAAAAAACCATCCTTGATCTCTGAACCTTAAACATTTCAATAGGAATGAATACAGGTTAAGGTCCAGAACATTGATAGACACCCAAATCAGAACTTTAAAAGAAAATAATTCCTCATAAACGCCCAAACTGATGACCCCCACTTCTGACTATAAAACCCTCCAGATGGCTAAGAAAATCTCCAGCATTAATATTAATGATGGTTGACTGATTTACCGCCTGTCAGCCCATGCTGATCTTACGCAACACCCAAGCAAACTCACAGTGGGCAACAAACTGAGACGGTTTGCAGGATGGACTGTGGAAAGGTAGATGCACGTGGCGTGCATCCGGCGTGCGTTTGAACCTGTTGAGTTCCCAGATGTCCTGAGTGGTTGCAGCACGGCTCGGGTTGGTGGGGTGTACAGGAGCAGGAGGGGAGAGCAGATTGGGAGACAAGAAGAGTCAACAATAACGCTCATTATGATTCAATAATGGGCGAGTCAAAGCCCCGTGGATCACTTGTTCTGGATCTTATGTTGAACTGTTAAGGCACTTGAATTGAGCAAATGACACAGCAGGCACCTGTTAAACGAGGGATTAAATCTCAATGAAAAAGCATTTATTAAAGCTTCTCCTTGAGCCAAACGTGAGCAGAATACATAAAGTGAAAATAGCTTCGAGTTTGTGACATTTGGTCTTTTAACACGGCAAAGCAAACAAAAACATAACGGAAGAGTTAGGAGATATGATGTATATAAAATAGCAATTATATTTTCATTCATTTCAGGTGCTTGCAGGTCAATTATAGCAAAGTTTTAATCCATTTGCCTCATCAGTTCTCATTAGAAGTTCATAGTGGAAGGATGCAAAAGGTTCATTTTTTATCCAATTGGCTGATATTTTGTAGACCTGCTTTGTTAGTCTCCAATTTTTGTTTTGTATGTGATTGGCAAGTTAAAAATAAAAAATAAAAAAAAGAGGATAAATGTAGAAATTTGAGTTTGCAAGACCGGCTGGCGCTCATTTTGTTTAAGTACACTTTAAGTGTTAAAAATTTGAACGCAATGTATCAAATGTTATTTTAGCTTATTTATTCATTTAATTATTTATTTATTGATATGCAAAAAAGTTCCGACTGGAACCAACGCCCACGTCCCCAACCCCAACATTAGCATCCACGGCCCACATTTCTAAAGAAATACTTCTTAAAAGAAGTTCCATAAATGAAATACTTGAAAAGACAAATGAGTACAATAGTATTTTGCACCAGTCTGATGGGTGAAGAACGAAAATAACAGATTAAAAGCAATAAATCTACATTTGTTGTTGAGCTCACACCTCCAAAAAAAAAAAAAAGTTGCTCATTTTGTCCATATATACTTTGATTAAATGCAATTGTGATTATTTAATAACACAACTCAAAAGTTTTAATTGCGTCCCAACACCAGTTCCCAATAATAAAGCATTGTAGGGATTACATACACACTGAAATAAGAAATCAGCTGGTTTCACAGCTCAATCTGCCAGCCTATCACCTGCGACCCTGTTGCCGTCTCTGGCTAGAGTCGCTCCGCTTTTCGGCACCATGACATTTGATCAGATACGCGGTAAAATTCTGGAACCGTGTCTTACAGATAAGGACTGCAGTGAAAATACCCTGCTATTTTCTGCCAAAGCATTTAATCCAAATGATCTCTGCCAAGGATTTCCTATCAGTCCAACACCTGTCAGTTTGGCCCGGGCCCTCAGCTGAGCACTTCCATAAATTATCTGACCTGCACAAGCCAGGAAATGACTTGGGATTCAAAATGTTTCGGAGGAACTCAGGATAAACAAACAAATCCCTACGTAGAAAGACATCACCCGACTCCATTCTCCAAACAAAGCAGTCTCTGAACATGGTTGCAGCAGCTTTCAAGAAGATTGAAATCTCTCCTGTGAAAGAAACACATGACGGAGAGAACAACGTTCGGCGGTGGAAACGGGGGGAGTAAGAAAATGAGGAGGAATGAGCTCGTCTCTACTGTAAAGGCGAGAAAATCCTCCGCCTTAAGAAGAAAATCCTTGTGCGGCGAGATTTCATCTCGGCGAGATAGTGAGCAATTTTAAATATGATCAGCTCCCGTGTGCTGGAAGCTCCTCAAAGGAGCGACGGCAAAGCCACAGTGACAGACGGGAAAAAGGAGAGGGGTGAAGGACGGGGGAGGCAAAACGGGGACGACGAGGCAGAGATTTCAGAGGTCTGAACCGCGTCTTTGCACGAACAATGCTCCTGAAAGACTGCAGAAAGATACGCAGATATGTCAGATCAAAAATATTTCATTTAAATAAAATCTGGATAAAAAGGAAGCCGTAGTAGGGAAGGAAGCATCACAGTCACACATGAAAAAACTGCAATTACTGATATGCTTTGTGTCAAGGTCAGCGTTGTTACTGTTCTGTCTCAATATAAGATTTTCTGAATAACTAAATGAGCTCTGCTCACATTTCATTCAATCCTTCGTTGACTTCAGTGACTTGCAAAAGAATTCATGAATTTTTTTTTATGCTGTAAACACATTTTTGCAGCAAAAATTCCAACAAAATTGCATTTTATTAAAATCTTATGAAACAGACTGACAAATTATTTCAGTATAGTGCTATTGAATAATATCTTACACCCCTTTTACATCTGGAGGCTGAAATTCTTGCAATTTTTTCTTACCAAAATACCTCAAGCTCAGTCTGAATGGATAGAGAGCATCTGTCCATCAACTCTGACCAGCCTACTGATGAAAAGCATCGTAATGGCATAATGCTGCCACCACCATGCTTCACCTTTTAGAGAGTGCATTTAGGGTGGTGAGCATCAGCGTGTTGACTGCTTTTCTGATTGGGGTTCAGCTGATTTAAATGGAACTGTGTTGCGGTTTCTTTCGTGTTTCACACCTTATAATCCGGGAGACTCTGTTCCATTGGGGACCAAAATTGCAACATTCGTTACATTTTCAGCTGGTGTGGTTCGCTTTCACACTGCACTGTGTCAAAGAATCCAAAGGCTTGAAAAATCTGTTACCCTCCTGGCCTGTGGAGGCGCTGCACCAAGAACTACTGAAGGAAACGACACAAAAACCCCTGAAGAAGACGCCGAGTACAACTTCCTTCTTCAACAAAACAATAAAAAAAAGGAGTAGTGTCATTTTACCAGTTGAAGAATTTCTCTTTTGTCTTTGGTAAAAGACAAAGGTTGCATGTTCAGGTTGTATTTATCCAAAATGTCCTGTATCTCGGTTTGGATTGCATTCACAACTCCACAAAAAAAAAAAAATCAGACATTCTAGACAAATGAACTAGAGTTGGATTTAGGTGGATTAAACAGGGTTGGTGTGAAAGCATGCTGATGATGATGGTTCACTAATGTTCTCTAAAAACACTGAAGGCCTTTACAGAACACCTGGATTTATACAGAGATTATAATACATGCAAATGCATTGCATTCACTAAATATGTTCCTTCTTAAAACATCTGAATACAACTACAGGTCACATTTTCAGAAAAAAAATAATAGATGTATATGTTTCCCTCAGTTTACATCTATTGCTTTTATGTTGATGGTTTGCAAAACTACAATTCCAATGGTTTGTGGTTTAATAGACAAAATGTCATAAAACCGAAGGGGTGTGAATACTTTTTGAAGGCATATTTTACTCCTGAATACTGGCGTGTAATGTCTGTACTAGACAGGGCAGCACACAGGTGACATTATACGCCAACAGAAACTCACACTGCAGCAGAAAGAAAAAGGATTATATCAGATTATTGTGTTCAAGCCTTTAAAAGAAGAGATTAGAATCTCATTTTATACGAAGCTACACCTGAAAAAAAATAAATAAAAGGTTTTCAATCATGACTAGAACTGATTTGTAACCTTTTGCAGAGGGATAGCAACCTGTCAGATAATGTTCCTCAAGGCCCACTAGTCAGAGTGTTTCCCTCTTTGCACCTGCGGGGAGGATGAACCTTTACAAATTTTGCAACTGTCAAAGCACTTTTGTTTTCTTGCTAAGCTTCCAGCAGTAGTAAAGTACATGGTTTTCTCACACAACATTTCAAAAGCTTGTCTTTCCTGAACAAATGCTGGATTAAAATGAGGACTGAAACATGAGAAGTCTGAACATTGTGATTAGTTGAGATGATTGGTAAGGAGGTTCCTTGAAACCCTAAAATGTGAACCTTAATTTTCAATCCTGAAGACTTCGTTTACTCACACAATTTAAAGCTGCAGTATGTAATTTATAAAAAATAAAAATTGTTAAAATCATCATGATGTCATGACAGTATAATACAGATATATCTGCCGTCTTTAATTGCTCCCAGTACTAGCTGCAGAAATAGACCAATCAGAAAGAACCAATCAAAACCAGAAGGAGGGTCACCCTCAAAGCCCCCCCCCTTACTCTTTGCTAAGCTTTAGCTGGTTCACCAAAACATAGCGTGCCACAAATGCTAAGCTAGTTATTCACTAGTTACTCATTTATCCGTCGTCATGGCGCTTTCCTGTAACAGTAAGTTGTCTTCCCACTTCTAGCACATTTAGCGGTTTACAAGAAGTTGATTGACAGCACTAAGACCCTCTTCCTGGCTCTGATTGGTTGTTTTTGACAGGAAGCGGTGCATTTCTGTACATAATAGTCAAAGGCAGTAAAGCACTTTGAACTGCCTTGTTACTGAAATGTGCTATACCAATAAACTCGATCGATTTGCTTGATCAAGCTTGGAGGACACATCTAACAGTGATCCAGTCAGCAGACTCCCAGGTTATTAATTTTGACGCTGGAGTTTGAGCACCGATCCATCCTCTTTAAACGGTCAGATTCCCTAACCTGCTGCTTCCCTGATTCATTTTTTCATTTCCCAAGCCTGGCGTTTTAGGTGGATGCCAATGCTTTGGTAGCTGTACCAGTTGTACCACTGCAAAGCTGTTACATGATCAAAGTTACACATTTTGAAGTTACAGCAGGATCCAACAGCCAAAGTCTTATGGTTCCTTTTGGGCTGAACTTTGCCTTTAGGAAAGCAGCTAAGCAGCACCGTCCCATGGGAGCTATGGCACCGTCGATAGACTCCAAACCCAATGCAGCTGAAATTTAAATTCTAAGCTTGTTTTCAGATGTAGTAGATCAAAACAGTGCTCTCCGACACTTCAAAGCTGCTTTTGCACCGTGAAATGCATAAGATACCAGATGGGTAATGTCTTCTGCATTGACATTCTCATTCCTCCCACCCCCCAAAAAATACTTATGCACCCAAGATAAGAGCATTACGGTGACAATGCACTTTTTCTTCCCTATTCCTTAAATTACGAAGCAAGCATAGCATAAGCCTTTCCTCTGAAATATAACTTGATGGCAGAAGCAGTGAGAAGACTTATCTGATTGATAGTTAAAAAAAAAAGAGGTGTCTCTGCAAATGAAAAGTTGACGTTCTTTTAATCTTTAACATCGACCTATAAAACTCTTTCGACAAATTCCGACGCTCATCCTTCGAGACTGAATCGAGCCGTTTTTGCGTTTGTCAGCATTTCTGTCTCATTCTTTAAGCCTCAAGTCTTGCTAAATTCAGCATTGTGGAGTTTAATGTATGGTCTGTAATCTCTTTCTCACCAAGAGTAAGAAACCCAAAATGAGTATATCTTAGATTTCCATTAAGAATTTTTTTTTCCAATCACTTGCTATGAAGCAAGAACATCTTAAAAAGAAATCCTAAACTGTTTTAATGCAGCATTTCCAGGGAATTACATAGCAAAAGGAGAAGTTTTCTAATTTGATTGGACATTGATATCACAATGCCCAATCAATATGCAATAGGCAAACACACAAAATCTTAAGTATTTTTGGTCTAATTTCTCAATTTGCAAATATGTTGGTACACTTGAAATAACAAAGAAGTAACTTTTCAGCAAGATACAGAAGCTTGTATTAAGTCAATAAGTCTTCAATATTGATGAAAAAGTACCATTTCCACTGGCAGATTATTGCACTTGTAACATGGAAAACATTTATTTTTATAAGTGAAATCATCTCCCAGTGAATGTACTTTTTCATCAATATTAAAGAATTATTAACCTAAAACAAGCTCCTGTATCTTGCTGAAAAGTTACTTGCAAGTTAGTTTTGTCTTATTTCAAGTGTACTAAGATCTCTGCACAATAAACTAAACCAAAAATACTCTTAAGATTTAGCATTTTTTACAGTGCCTCCATAAAACAATTCTTGAAAACGGTAAGCTAAATAAATGAATGAAACATGGAGTTGTGTCTTCTCCTCTCTTTGTAAAGTTTGTATTATTGATAAACTGGAACATGATTGGGCTCATAGGCAGCAGCAATGCTACGTAAACTAATGTGTCAGCAAATATATTTACAGAACCTAGGTTGCTATAATTCAAAGAATAAAGCACTGCAGCACTTTTTCCACTCTTCACAAACTTAAGTTTCAAATGTGTTAAACTGAGAGTCTCCTTGGCAGAAAGTGGCCAGAGCCCATAATCAGAACTGATTACAACCTCCTCTGTGAAGTGGGAGGAACCATGAAGCTGACAAGGACGACTTGGAATTCTTAATGCACTCGCATATTAAAACAGAGCCGCTTCTGATTTTAATAATGTTTCTGTCACAACAGTGGAATTAGAATAAATGGCCGCCCTTTTGTGAGTCACATCCTACAGTATTGGTTTCCTCGGCACTTTGCGTTAATTTTCCTTATCAGGCCCAATTTCAGTGGTGTGCAGCAGAACAAAAATGAAAGAGAAACATTTTGGTTACTGGAGCTTAAAGGAAGGAAGAATTGATCTTTTATTTTCAAGTTGTGTGTTTTTGAACAAGGGGATCGTTTCACTTCCTTTAAAGCATCTGGAGGTTTTGCATAAGCCACGACGAAATGAGCCAAACTGCAGTAACTACATAGATACACGAGGTATAACTAAGTTATGTATGACACTAATGCTACAATGTAAATCTAAGCATTTATTTTCAAAACTAAATTCTAATTAAAATACTGTACTTATTTATATTATGAAAATCTTACAGTGGCAAGTTTTTCTAAAAAGAATTAAATTTCTTTATTTTTTTTTAACAAAAAAGATTTAAAACCAACCTCCTTACTTTACTACTTTAGAAAATCATATTTTACTGCAATTACGGCTCTACCACAGATTATCAGAGGCTGATTTTCAGACCTTTACAGAAGTATTTGAGGTGGATCGATAACATCGGTTTCACAGCTAGGTGTCAGTTGATCACCCAAAATTAAGGAAATTGGTGGCAGTACAGTGTGAAAACCTTTAAAAGGAATCATACTTCTGCTTAAGCCAACCGGCCATGTGCTTTGGTTGCTTTGTGAGTGTCTCTTTAAACAAGAGGTCTTTAAGTTCTCATTAATAAATCCTGAAAGAGGCGAGTGGCCCGAAGTGTTGGAACCAAGCCTGAAAAGACACAGAGGCAGCAGCACACATTTTACTCCTGCCTCAGGCGGAAGCATGCGATAGTGGTGATTACACTTGTAAACCCACGCTATAAACCGCAGCGTACCGCTATCTGGCGCACAAATATAAACGGGGCTGCACGGTTAAACTGCACGTGTACAACGCATCAAAGACAGTTATAAAACATCCAAAATGCCAGTAGCAGTGCTGAGAAATTATAGATCGGTACTCTGAAAAATCAAATGCAGTCAGCAGGACTGAGATGACACAAAAGGAAACATTTGAAGGTTGAAAAGGTTGTGCAGCGACTGAGATATTTTACATTAAACTGACTGGCTGCTGAATGGCCATGTAATCCTCCGCTGAAATCAAGACTCACTTCAGATGTGGTAAAGCTAAAATTAAGAGCCACAGGAGGCTTGCTCAGGGCCCAAATGTGAAAATTACACACACACCTGAAAGACATTCCATATTAACTTAATGGTTGCACACCGTGAATAATCTACAAGCCGTCCCTCTCGTTACCAGGGTTACGGCAGCTCTGACATTTTTATTTTTTTCTCCGCGCACTGCTGTAGTTTCCATCGTGGGCCACCGAAGCGTTACACTGCAACAATTTCTAACAGGAAAAGGATGAATCGAGGTATATTGTTGGCTCAGTTCTGCAAAATTACAACTTCATATTGACTTTCATGCTCAAGCTTTGCAGTGCGTTTATGCGCAGAGAAGTCTGCATTGCTTTCAGCAAAGAACCTGGATGAAAGAGACAAAAGAGGAGGAGAGTATAGTGGAACTGTTGCTCTCCTGTTAACAGGTCTGCAGGCTTTCCCCGAGCTGCAAGGTGAAACGCAGGTCATCTGCACTTTTTAATTTTGGCTGAGCATCACACATCGCAGACTATTAATTGCAAATGTGAGGTGACAAGAAATCTCCAGAGATTTCTCAGCTGCAGTGCATCTCAGAAAGAGAGCAGATGACTGCGTCTCAGGGCTCGACAGAAACAGCTGCATGGTTCCGTGTGAAAGCTGAACTCCGGGGTTTGAACAAGTGGAATGACCTACATGTACCCGTGACTCAAACCGTTGGCCAAGAATCAGCAGGATACCTTGATTTTGTTCGTTTATAAAAACGGTCGACACAGACAGTATTCATACAACGGGCAGAGATAGATTGAATTTTATTTTTATTCAACCAAGAAGTTGTTTTCTCAGAGGAAATGACAGCCATCTAAAAAAAAAACTAAGAAAAATGTAGATGGGAAACATTCAAAGAAGAAACTTGTATGAGGTACAATAACATTTATGCCATTAAGAGTAGCGATCACTAAAGCACAAGGACTTGCTGGTCACCACTTCACTACTCACATTTTTGCAGGTTAGAACATTTTATACTCTACTTTCTTTTTCTTTTTTTGGGTGGGGGGTACAAAAGTCCCCATCTTTCGCTGGACGCCAATTTGTACCTTCCTTTGGATTTTTTTCCCCATTAAATTGCCGAAGGGACAAACTGACCTGGTGAGTGAACTTCAGTAGTCACCAGGAAGGCTCAACATGTTACAGCAAAGTTCCTGTTTTATCCCTTCGAGCCTTTAACCTTGGTCTTTTATGGAACATAATGGCCTTGGAAACGATAGTCTGTTTCATACTCACTTCTAACCCTGTCGCAATAAACTATCATGTAATTAAAATGATGTGGGCAAGTTTTTAATAGAAATATCATAATCCGTTTTATTTATGCTTGTGGTTGTGTTTTCTCCTCAAGCCATTTTTATTTATCGTGTTTTTTTTGTATATGTAAAATACCTTCCAGTTCCAATTTCTGTACAAAACTAAAGTTAATTAGTCTTTAAGAAGGCAAACTTGCATCATTAGATTTGTTAAACTGTCTCAAAAAGACAATGTACTCTCACTTAGGTGGATATATATTATTAAATTTTAATCGCTTATGGTTATATTTGTACTAAGGTTTAACACATTAATACAAATGTGCTCATTAGTCGAGTAGTTTGTCAACTACTAAGCCACTTCCCATTGAGGATCAATAAAGTATATTCTATAATTATCATTTATCGCATCAATTTCTGGGACAAATTATCATCCAGCATAACAAGACAACGTCACACACATGGTGCGATGTTGCCTCTGCTAATGGTATAAATAAATAAATGCTTATATTTGGTGAATTGATCTCCTGTGGTGGAAAATTATTACAAGTTAACATCTGCTGATCATGTTATATTAAATGCTTGTGAACTCTCACCAAAAGAAGCTGTTTGGGCTACACACACACACACACACCCCCCACACACACACACACACACCCACGCACGCATGAGATTGGAAATTGTTTTTGCTGCAGCAGAACCAGTCTGTCTTTCCCATGTTTTGGATTCCTTACCTTAGCATAAAACCTGTGTTGACTCTGCCTGGGGGAGCTTTTCAATCGGAACTTCTTCATTATTGACTGTCTTACAAGCTCTCTGCATTGTACACAATATATGAATAAACCTGACTGAGTGATTTTATCTAACTCAGCTTGGTAGTTTTTTTCCACAACACTCCACATGCATTAAAAAAAAAACATTGTGCACCCAACTGCCTGCTGTTGAGATTTATTCCAACAAACAGAATTGCTACCACTTGACTGCATATGAATTTAAAATGTTCTTCCAGTGATGTAAGCTGAGCTACAGGCAATTGCAAAAAAAAAAAGTCACATCTGCAAAAAGGTTCAAAGTAAAAAAATAAAAAACACAGACTTCCTTCAGCTTTAAGAGTTTCAAAGCAACTGAATATTTTCTCTGTCATGAACTGAACAGTGCTGATGAGCTCAGTGTGCAAAGAATCTGAAGAAGTCTGCATGGAGGTTGGCATGCAAAGGATTCCTTGCAGACAGTGCGTCTTTGCTGGCTTGGAAAAAACACACAGGGATCAAAAACACTTGTAGTGGCTAGAAGCAGCGAGCCGTGTGGGATTCATTCAGAGGGATGCAAGGACCGAATTAAAACACACACTCACACACGCACGGAAACCAGTGTGTACTCACCAGCTGTTGGAGAGGGAGGGCTTTAAGACGCCATAGGCTGAAACCCAAAAGAGCAGATTATGAGGAAACAGAAAGAAAGAGTTTATAAAAGGGAGGGAGAGGGGATTGCTTTCATTACCAAACTGGAACATGTTAAAAGCCTGGCTACGGCGGTGATTCCATGTCAATCCATCACACAGAACACGGGCCATTGCCTTCAACACAACACGCGTAAGCGTTGCTCTCTACGAGCGTCTTGTAGCGAATGGCATCATCAGAAGAGAGTGCACTGCTGTGTTTGCAAAAGAACAGCTCCGAATGTTCATATCATCTCCCAAACAGCTGAATGCAGATTGCGGACCCAGCAGGAGCAGCTACACGGCGCGGCCCTGCGAGAGGACGGCGCGGCATTCGGAAGCCGAGTCAAACTGCACTCCCCTGCTGTCGAGCGATTTCAGCAATATCCTTCTGAATCAGCGTTGCTCAGACGTGGGCCGCTCGGCACAGACAGAGAGAAAAAAAAAAACACACATTAACATCCAGCGTTTTATTGGGACTGGAGATTATTTGAGGCAATTACAAGATGGAACTATTCTTGCCAAGAACATTTCGAGCAGACACAGCCCTAAGCTTTTCTCCGCACAAGCAGTTGGCAGCGCCGTAATGTGGGGCAGTTAGCTTAATCTACAACAGCCAGTAAACAAACTTTATTCATAGCAAGGCAATAAAAGAAACAAATAGGATAGAGGATTATTATTCTTTTTGATGTTCCTGATCAGATCTCAAGCTGACATTTGAATTTCTTGGATTTCTTTTTAGGCCGTCTTAGACAGCTCATCTGTGGGGTGGCCAACTAATCAAGGTACTTAAAGGAATTTTTGCCTTTTATGTAATTCAAACAGTTTAATGGGAATACAGTGGAGTAAATGTTGGCGCTTGATTAGTTGAAAGTCCCAGGAGCTTGAATTAATACAATCCCCAAAGTCGACTGTGGTATGGCTTTATGGCCGTTTAATTTCTTGACTCAGCAAAGGCCAGAAAAGGTCAGAAACGTTGGTTTAAAGCTGAGAAAAATGTTGTTGTTGAGGAAGCGTGACAAGAGTAAGGAGGGGAGGGGGGACCAACGTGTAATGCACTGTTTTGTTACACTTTAAAGAGTGACCTGGAGAGGAAATCAAGACAGGAGTGATACTCAAAAGCAGCCAGTGAGACACAAAATGAAAAACAAAGAAACAGGCGGGCTGATATGGGGTGAACTCTATACCCTTTCAGATTATAATTCCACAAACATTACTGATCACCTTGTCTTTTGTCCAATGCGTTTCTCAGATCGGATTGAAACTGTTGCATCATGCGGTGCCTCTGGTCTGTATCTTTAGACATTATTCTGGCAACTCGTATAGACATATCTTACCAGCCAATCTGCAAGGTGTCTCAGTGCTTCCTGCTTTCAGTGACAAGACAACAAAGACTCCATATGCTTCTTATAGATTGTTAAAAAAAAAATCTGATATGAAAAACCAACAAGCAAGACTCATAATTAGATAAGCATCATCAAGCATCGCTGGCAGAAATTTCAATTAAAGCTGCCAAACACTGCAAACACACTGCTAGCGTGGAGCCAGTGCAGTTTTGTCAACCCATAAACCAAGTCTGACAATCCCTCAAGAGAGCCCTCCACATCGCTCTCCACTGCAAAATGCTGTGGGACAAACAGGGTCCCGGAGGATGTCGATTTCGTCCTTTGAAAAAGGAACACAGAGGAATCACTTCCTGGGATGAGAGTCTGTTCCCCCAACTCCCTGTGGGAGTCCTTCCTTCCCTAGATAGACCTGCCTCACAAGTAATTTTTAGTGAGTGAATGCCTACAGTTGAAAAAAAATATAGATTTTCACTGACTTGTACTGCTAATAACGGTTAGCTCACCCACAATTAGCAAATTGCACTGCAAAACGTTGCTCTGCATCCATTCTTGTGTCAAAATAACAAAAAATAAATGTCACAGACATATATTATTATGATTTCCACACAAGTTGAAACACTTTTCTCCCAGTGAAAAAGTTTTCAGACAAACTTTTACACAAGAAACAGGCGAAAGATGAAATCAATCCACGCTCCAGTGATGCTAAGCCTTCTCCCTATCTGCTCATCTCTTTCTCTCTTTACTTCCTCGCGTAGAAATCTAAAGCGGTGAAATCACCCATCATTTACCCAGCAGGAACCACATGCACGGGACTAGCACTAATATCGGGCTTGCAATTTTACACAGGCATGGAGCCGCACACCTGCGTTACATGTATCAATTCGCACCACTTCGTCCTGTTAAGGCGCTTGCAGGTTTCCGTGGTGACCTCTGGTTGTGAATGCAGTGAAGTCGGCTGAACGAGTAGAAGTAACTCAGGCAGCACCTTGGCACAAACGGAGCGCCACCCTGCAGCAGCTCAGACGGGGCCTGCTGGAAGTGAGGTTCTGAAGTGGGGCAACTACCAGAATAAGAGGATTACAGTGTTTAATGCACATAAGATGAAGGGGAGTTTGCACAAATACCATAGCAACAACCAAAGACATGCATTTGAATTTACTCAGCAACACACTTGTCAAAGAAGGGATGGAGAAAAAAAAGGCTATAAGGTTGTCTTTGTTTTTTGTTCATCAGCAGTCAAGTTTAACAAGATTATGTGGATTCTAAAGCCGACTGAGCTGCAATTATTTTACAAACGAGGCACCGGGAGTCCTTGGAGTAATTACTTACATCAGTGTTTGCAAAAATCTACTGCAGTAGATGTCGGTCAGTGGCTAAAAAAAAAAAAAAAAAAAACGCTTCATAACCACTGCAGCGCTGCCCTCTATGCCACAAAGCTCTGCAGCAGCAGGATTTGATTTAATCACAATCGCAAATATTGGACAGCACATGAAACACAGAGCTCAGTATACGAGACGTCGACGCTAAAAACAGAGATCGCTCAAGGATGGGCTCCGATTCTATATTACCCTCTCAAAAACTCAAACCGGCTGAGTTCCAGTCACCAGGCTCTCTCAGAGTGAGATGGGTACGCTTCATTATCATGGTCTGGGAACTTCTTGCCAAGAACATTTTGCAGTAGGAGGCAGGAAAAGCAACCAGCGTCCACCGTCGCCCTGTCCCAGCTGGGCAGAGCTCCTGGCTTTCAGAGTCCACAGAGGACCTCTGCAGCACAAGCCCTGCACATCAAAAACCGTCCCACACATAAAGCCTGGCATTGATGAATGAGCTGGCACCTCCTTCAGCACATTCATGTTGCGACAGTGTCTCTTTATTCCCACTGCCAGCTCTTAAGTGCGGGAGAAAAACATCTTCCTGTCTTCATTTGACAGGCCTCTTCATGAGGCCGTCTCACATGACCCCCTGCATATATTAGGTGCCGCGACGCTGCTTGACCACAACGCGGAAGGAAGCGTTAATCATGCGCGTTAGATTTTGATATATGATCATATTTGATGTGGGGGGTTTTTAAAGATTTTTTTGCCAGGATCTTGGTCTGTTAGAGTTGTTTTGGGGTTTGTTTGTTTCTGTGTTACTTACTTTCTTATTTTTATTAGATCAGTGGGGTTTTTTCTTCTTTTTTTTTTAAACTTTAGTTCAACTCAGTGGTTCTAGTTTATTCTTTCTTACTCTAGTTTAAGTATGCTTCTTAAGTCTAGTTATTCCTTAATGTTAGATTAATTTCACTGGCGTGACTCGGCTCGTGTGGATTTGACTAAGAACTTTTGTCATTCCTGTACAGTAAAACTACTGACCTATAAATCAATAAACAGGTGCATATAAAAATACCACCCATGTTTGTCCCATATTTGTATGACATTAAGAGGAGTCATACAAACCGTTTAGAGCGCTGGTTTACGCAGTTAATGCCATGTGGGTGAAATTTAGCAGATGATACTCTGACGTCCTGTTCTCCTGAATGCAGCACGAAGCTGCGTCACAAGAAGTTGACAGAAACAGATTGATGCAGCTGCACTTGTATCCACGTTTAATGTTGCAGAGCACAGTTTTTTGACAAGTAGTTCGAATTGGTGTTGTTATGCAAATCACTGTTGTTTCCTTTTGTTTGGATGTTTTTTTGTTTGTTTTATTTTTGCAATTATTATATAAGAAAATGGATCAGAACATGAACAAAATGGCTGCTGTTACAATCAAAATTTGAGTTGAAATTTTTAGCCGTTCCGACTGGCTGCTGTTAGGCCGCCCAAATTGAAGTTGAATGATGGTCGTATTTTTCTTACACCTGTAAAACTTTCTGTTCACGTGACTCTTTCTGTTCCCTGGGAAACTAGCAATTCAGAGATGTGCAAAAATGACGATAAAATAATTTTCGGTGAATGCAGCCTATATTTTATTTGATGAGGCAGGGAGACACGGGACCTGATTAGTGGATACACAGGGGGTGCGCTGGCCCAAAAATGGTTGACGACCACTGCTCTGCACAATGGCTGCAATCGTCTGAGGTAGTTTCATATGTTGACCAGGTTTATTTGCAAAAAGATCAAGAAAGTCTGACATAACATAAAGGATTTCTATTGGAGTCGTGAGGAGACACATCGGGCTTGGTGAGAACAGAGCTGTCCATTTGCATCAACATCATCCAAAAATAATGAGTAAAAACAGCCATAAACTAAGTCTGTGCTGACAGATAGGTTTTTGTTTATATGAAGCACTTTATGCAAAGTCAAACTAATGGCTGTAAGCCTGTCATAACCAAATTAAAATTAAAACAAGCATTTCTTTGAATGCTCTCCTCACAGCTCATTAAACTAAGAAAACAGTCAAAACACTGAGAAAGACTGATCTCATTAATCCCTTAAAGTCGAATTTATTAGGCTACTTGCTATGATTTCCTCACCTAAAGCCTCTGAAATGACTGATGCACTCTGCCACCTTTCTCGCCCAAATTGCGCCTCCTGTGAATGTCCGGGAAAGATGAACGGCGCAGCAGGGGAGCAAACATCAATGAAGCGAAGAGAAAGACCTTCAGTTTCTCTAATTAGGTTCGACATCCTGAATCCGAACACATTCACACCTAGAGGGAATGCTTTTTTTTTTTTTTTTACTTTTTACATTTTATTCCAGTCAATAAATGTTTGGCCGGCCTGCGTCTCGGCGTCATTCTAAAATACATGATTTAATTGTAAATATTTCCTGCTTTTCGAGACACAACACAGTATTTTCATCCCGTTAACAGATTTCGTGTCTTCTTTTCATCTTTGCTCATTTAGAAAGCTGAAATAAACAGGCTGTTGAGATTTCCATTTTTGCCCTACCTGTGACTTCAGATGAGTCATCCTTGTCAGCATCGCATATCATCTGAGGGATTTCATTATCTTGAAAAGCGCCAATGCAGATGAATGGTTTCACTAATAATGCCGTTTTTGTTTTGCATTTTTATTTAATTCAGCAGGAGACCTTATTGTTTCCCGATGCAACAAGGTCTATTTTGGGAGCACTTCAGTTTCCTCAACTGTTTCGTCGAGTATCAGGGAAGGCAACACAAGACAGTGACATCCAATAAGTGACATATTATTTTAAATATGTCACAGAATCACAGCAGTGATTCTGTGGCATAATCACTGCTTATGCCACAGAAAAATATAAAAACACTCTCCTCTCCCAGTGAATTTTCTCCGTTTTTCTCTTTGAAACAATTACCGATTAAACCAGACAAATTGTACGTACCAGCCAGACGCTTTATGCCCCCCCCTCACTCCCCGACAGAGGAAAACCATTTGATGATGTGCCAACTTCATTTCACACTTTGAAGCTTCAGTGCAGAAATCCAATAGAAACAAAGCCACAAATTATCAGCAAGAAAGGTAGCAGCCACTTCAAGGAGCCGAGGACTTCTTCAACTTTTGAATTAAAAAGAATCCAAAAATTAGGAAATCGAAAGAGACAAAAGAGAGTTGTTGCTGGGGATCAGAAGAAACGGTTCGTGGAAGATGAGAGGCTTGGTGTAGTGTCTGTTAAAGACTTGCTCTAGGATTGTTACATCATTTACATAGTTAACCAGAGGAGGACACAGAATAACAGTAAAGAAGAGCAGTGATGCAAAGGAGCATGTCCCAGGCTCTGATTAAAAGTAACCAGCACAAGACAACACCATTGCTTTTTCTCCACAATCTATGTTTGGGGGTTTTTTTCAGGCACAATAGGTCATCTACTCATAAAATTACACAATCTGCACAAGTAGCACAAAATTCATGAGACTTTCGTTTGACCTTTGAGGCAAAATACCTCAGAGTAAAAGGCTGGATCAGGATGACTAACATTGTTTCTGTAGGGAATCTTTAGGTACTTCACAATTTAACCTGATGGCCACTCAGAAGGCTACGAAGTGATCATAAATTAATTTTTTATGGAACATGATGATATATTGCAATTCCTTGACCTTCGATGATTTGCAAAGATGAGGATCAATTAATCAATCAGTCAGTCAATTTACAATGGACCATGGCCTATTTGCGGATTCACCTAAATGCAAAGTCTTCTGTAGAAAAATGAAAAATCTGACTCTCCGTTGATTTTTTTTGGGGTGGGGAGTAAAGTGACGTTTCTATTGGCGTTGTACATTTTCATACAGTGTACACGAGCACAATGAAATTGGGGCACAGTTTCACAATCAATCAATAAATAACATATACTATCTAAGATATTCAAATGAAATTGCAGCTTGGGAACCTGCGATGCTAATGCCGACTCAGTGCTGAGACCGCAGAGTCAGCTAATCGGGTAATTCAAGAAATCAAACTGCATTACGTAATTTTGTCAGTAACTGAAAATTGCATGCAAGAATTACATCCCACTGGACACGCCCAAACATTTAAATCTAACTAAAGCACAATCATCTTCTGCAAAATATTTGGCCATGTGAGCAGAGGTGTTGCTTTTCTTTTTTCTTTTCTTTAATTCTTTCTTCTCCTCATGTGGTGCTTCAGTGTGCACCATGAGCTGATCTGTGCTCCACTGTTTACAGTGCTCTGGGCAGCTCCAGCGATTACAATTAAGCGGCTCTTATCCCTGGACATAATCAAGGCACACCAGAACGTAGCGGGTGGGGCTAATCCGTCAGTGACACAGAGACCCAAAGCTGGGGAGTGGAGCAGGGAGGTAAACTACAGCATCTATGGAGAGCTAAGAGTAGACAGACAACTATTTTCTGTCTATCGAAATCGCATTTGGAAGTGAACTAAAAATAAAAAAAATATCCAATTATGACTCAGTCAAAGAGAATATTCAGAATCAGCATGTGTTTGCAAATCTTACTGTTTTTTTTGTTTAATTGTTTTTTTAAGATTTAACGGAGATTTAAAGCTTTTTTCAATCCACCAAGGAAGGGGGTGAGGAGGCAGGCGAGGTTTGGGAATAGTCAGAGGAATTCAATCAGAGCAATCTGTTAATGCAGAGCCCTGACACGGGGGGCGGCGTAAGAACAGGGGAGTGGATTATCAGCGAGTCAGCATGTTACAAAGCATAGGCTGCTTGATGCTCTAATAACAACGCAGACGGAGGTCCCCACAACTGGGCAGGGGGAATGATGCTGAGAAAATCTGATTTAAAACCAATTTTGAAACAAGCGTCACTGTGTGTGTACGGGTGTGTGTGTGTGTGTGGGTGTGTGTGTGTGTGTGTGTGTGTGTGTGCGTGGACGTGTGTGTGACAGAAAGGGGGCTGTCTGCTCTGACCCTGCAATTTAAGGACACAAACACTCACTGAGAAAAAATAGATAAATAAATAAATAAAAAGAATTAATCCCGCTGAGAATATGACTCACAATAGCAGCATCTGAGCATAGCCTAACAGTAATGCAACGTGTTGGAATTAGGGAGGAATTCTCATGCAGTTCTGAGGTCAACATCGGTTTAATTTCACTTTCAACTTGTGGATTTTTGAAAAAAAAAGTATGATTCTAATTAAAAAATAAAAAAAAAATCTGCAAATATTCCACCTGTAGTGCTATGGCTTCAGTTCCCCTGTTTGCGCCTGGATCCGACTCAGCCAAAATCCCCGACGTAGGGACGATGTCAGTGCAGGTTTTAAAGGGTCTGAACTCCATTGGAATTAGATGAAACAAATAAAAATGAAGTAAATGGACGAGTCAAACGCAGAGTGGATTTTTTAAAATATACATGGAGATGAATACATTAATCAACACCAGTAAATAATAAATCTCATAGAATATTTGATATTAAATATACAGAACAGTCACTGAACTCCAAATCAGAACCGCACAGCATTCTGGGAGATGTAGCCAGAGGAAAGCCTTTAGCTGCTCAGCCTCTCACAGCTAGGTGGGTAGCAACAGCTAACTCAGACGCTCTCTGGTCAGTTTTGTTTACTGAGACTTCATAATCTGCTTTGTTTGGTGTTTCTGTTGTTTTGTTTATTTATTTGGAAATTTAAAATGTCTTCCAGTTCATTTGTCAAATTTAAATTTAAAAATTATTGATCTTTGAGAATGTGTGTTCTTGCATTATTATGCCATTAGCGTTATATCACTTGAGAATGATACAATATTGTTGTTCATCAGAGTATTTTCTGGGGCAATTTATCATCCACTCAAATTTGTTATCATGAGAGTGCTAACCAGAACATACCATAATAGTTAAAATATTTAACTTTTTCCTCAAATCATTGCTCCTGCCAAAGATTCCTACAACTGGGATCGGCACCAAACTTACTTCACTTTCTGTTCTTGTGACTAAAGTCATAATTCTAACCAAAACATGCAGAAAAAGATTCACCCAAATAAAAGTTACGCGTTTTAGTTCTCACTTTGTTTACTGGTTCAAATAAACTTTAGGGGAATAAAAGCAAGGCTCTCTAAATCTCCACAACTGTTGGATTTTCGCTAATTATTTTTTGCTTATTCACAGAGAGGAATAAGCAAATAAGGAAATCCGTTCTTTTAGGTCCTACAAATGCATTTTAACCCAGCAGGAGCCTTTTTGTGCACACACCGTTAAAACGAAAGCACACCAATCCAATCCAGTTCCTAATTAAACCAATAAAACAATTAGTTGGGCAAATGAACAGGTATAAAAACTTGTCTAGAACAAAATAAAAAAAAGATGGGGAAAAGAATTTAATGGACACCTGAACACAGTTTTGCAGTCACATTGCCTTGACTATCTAGACAAAGACGTGAGTTATGTGCTTTCCAGAACCGGTGATGCCGTGCAGGTGCCAAGTCAACGGAGCAGAGTCAGGATGGGAGGGCTTAGGGGCTGCAGAGAGGGGAGAGTGTGGAGTTTGGAGGTGAATGTTAATCACTTCAGGAGCAGAGGGCAGAGCGCTGCAGGTGCTTCCTCTACAAAGAACCATTGACTGGACTGGCTTTACCCCAAACTGCTTGCTATAGCACACCGCTTCTGTCAGCTCCCAGCCACCGGAACGCACTTCCCATGCACAATCCATCACAGCCAAGGAACCGCTGAATCACAAACACTTCAGCTTTCACACACACATATCGGTAATAAACGTAACCTGTCAGACAATATATTCGCATTTTGTACTGTTAGATTTTTTGCTTGTTTGTTTAAAGGGCCAGTGTTATGTAAAATTGACTTTTTTATAACCTTTATATCATGTTATTTATCATGTTATAATGTTATTCTTTCAATAAAACCATCCATGAACTGTTGCCTTGATTATTTCATGGCAGCAGTCCAGGGATGTTTGAGAAATCCTTTAATCTCCCATGGCAACCATTCAGCTGGGTGAGCCTAGCTCCGCCTTCGAGGACAAAGCTCCACCTGTGAGCTGTAGTTTCTAAGCTTCCACCTTGCTTAGCAGTTGCTCCTAAAATATGATTCACATTTGGATATGAAATGCTACACTAACCATGCAACTACACTGAGATGGGTGCAGGGCTAATACAATTAAGAGAAGATTTTTTCTGTCTGCGGAACATAACTTGAAGCATATCTACATTGAGATACACAGGGTGGCATTAGGTAATTTATTTTCTATTGTTACATTTATGAGATACACTGTAGGTCTTCCACAACTCTAACGCACACACCAAAGTGTTAAGCATTGCATTTCTCCTCAGGACTCCATGTGTGTACTGTAGTAGAAATACCCCAATGTTTTGATGATGTGATATTTACAATACAAGTCTCTCAGTTAGCTTAGTCTGAATTTGGACCAGTTCTCCCTTTTATTGATAAATCAAATTTAGAAAATTCTGGATTTTTTTATTTTCTCTTTTGTTTTTTTAAACAAAAAATGAGATAAATATTATGTGTAGGTGCTGTGATGCATACCTGGGGATGATGCAATTCCTTATTTTTCTGTTGGATTAAAAGCTACTATTTCTATCAAAGAACCTGCAGCGCATCTACATTTAGCATTTCATAATAGAAAAGGAAAAAAGGAAGGAAAGACAACTTTGATGTAATAAACAAAATGAATAGGTCCTCATCCCGGCTAGCTGACCTGCACTGAACACTGACTGGAAAACGGATGATATTCATCACATTGTGCATATGTGTAAGAGCCAGCAAGTATTATGTATATATTTTAACGTTAGTATTCATGTCTAGTCCTCCTCTTTAGCAGAGCTTTGCTCACTTTTCGACAGTTATCGATTCTGGCCTTGTTCAGAAAGTGATCTGAAAATATTTTATGCTGAGAACAATTTGCTCTTTGGCTGCAAATGAGCACAAAATGCATCTTGTTAAAATTTCAATGTGCCAACCTGTAATTTCATTTCAAGAGGCCGACTGACAAATAAGACATCAATGCTTTCTAAGGCATGAGTCTATAGATACTGGTTAATAACAACAACTAGAGGGATTGAAATGAATCAATAAAAAAAAAAATATTGGGTTGCCTCTGTTCTAATTTTTCTAACTTCTCCTTTTCGAACTGCTTTCGCAACCTGTTATTGGTGTTCCTTAGCTATCTGTACAAATCTTTACAATTCAAGTCCACACTAACATGCAAAAAGCACAAAATTAAATGTATTTACCTTCAGTGCAGGCTATTGATTTAAGACTATAAAGTTCTTTTATGCAAATTGCAAATATTTCGAATGCATTATTTTAAGAATATTTAAGAATATCCTATAAAGATTCTTTCCAATCTTTATAGGAGCAAGTGCCCTGAAACAATTCTTCAGAAATAGCCAAAAAAAACACTGATTGTTGACACTGTACAGCCAGTAGACAAGCACCACAAGTTGCCTTGAATTGTGCACTCAGAGCTTCACAATGTATCACATAACATTGTGATATCAGTTAACATAATACAATAGTAACATCCCAAAGCACTGCTTGCAATTTAATGCAGACCACAATGAGCCAGGCATCAGGAATTTATGTTTTACATGCTAACAATATATCAAACCTATTTAATCTTGCTGCTGTGTGTACTCACATCTGACACAGATAATGATGCCCAAGATCCCAGAGTGGTGAAAGCATAATGAAAGATGAGAAAAAGGGGAAATTATGAATTAATACAACTGATATGGGCTACGCAATAATAATAATAATAATAATAATAATAATAATAATAATAATAATAATAATAATAATAATAATAATAATAGACTGTCAGTTGATGATTTTCTAATATTTTTATCAGGGTGTATTATTTCAGGAATATTGAAAACGACTGTAGGCAAATGTGTCTTTTAATTTACTGAGTAGCCAATATATATAAGAGTCGTAAAATAAACTAATATCAACAACACAAAACATCTCAACTCTGGAGTTTCAAAGTGAATGTCCATCCTGGCATTAAGAGCCTCCTCCAGCCTCCCGGGGCCATTAGAGGCTATCGGGTGTGAAAAGCTGACCAGCGCCAATTAAACTTTAAAATGAGAACTTTGTCTGAGGTCTTTGCTGATGGTTGTTCTGAAACCTTCCCCTCCAATCCAGCGTTTTACTACGTACTAAAGCAAGAAGCCCATCCGTCAAACCGTTTTATGGCCGCCCCTTCTCCAAATAAGGTGATTACAGGCGGGGGAAACCGGAAGACTCTCCATAGTAACTCCGTCACTAACAGGAGGAGCAAAACAATGGACTACTAGAAAGATGATTGACAGCTCGTTGCGGCTCGCGCTCGTCCCAATTCACTGCGTCCATTAGCAAGACGGGTTCAAGACTACAGCCACGAGCACAATAATAATAATAATAAATAGATATATCCGTCAGCTAACCCCTCATTAACATTAATATCCCCCTCAAGTCTCATTTTAACCAGATAACTGTAAACAAAGCAGATTCTTGCCGTCGTTACGCTTCATGAACTAATTCCTCTGTAAGGAAAGCGTGCATCTTTCTCAATGCTACTTGACTGCGTTACTACATACATGGCTGCTATTTCATTTCTTTTTTTTTTTTTTTGTCACACCCACCTCCTACTGAGCAGCAACGGCACGAGCCAAGAACTTGGCATTACAGCCACAGCACAGAAAAAGGGGAGAGGAAGCGGTATTGCAACTGTACCTCAGTTTCTTCTGGTCATCGCTGTCCTCGAAGGCGAAGTGACTCTGCCCCTCTGTGAGGGAGCGGATCAGAACCGGAGCCTCAGATGAACGCCGTTATTTTTGCAATGCAACTTAGCTGCTGCAGAGACTACTCTTTCTTTCTTTTTTTTACAAGCTCCAAAATCTCGGGTCGGACCTGCCGGCTTCGTGCGTCTCTTCGGTCGAGTGCCACATAGGGGGAAAAAAAAACTAAAGTAATCCGACTGCTTGCAAAGTTGCGTTCAAAGCAACTTATTAATAGCGAATAGGCAACTGCGACGTTGAGTTGAATGAAAAGCAGAGAGCAGGCTTTATCCCTCTCATCAACAAAAAGTGTAGGATGCTGTGGGTCACGGCGAGTCTGTCTCCGCCCCGCCGCCACTTGTGTAGCACTGGAGGACAGTTTCAGTAAGAAATGTCCTCCAGTCATTAGAGCAAATGTGCTATTTAACTTTAAATACTTCACTGTATCAAAAATATCTATTTTTAAATGACTATTATAAATTCCACAAATAAATTGTTAGTGGGTATCAATACCCCTTAACAAGAAATTGAATAAATTGCAATATTATAAAGTTTATTTATTTCAGTAGTAAATTCACAAGTGAAACAATGTACATCCTTACAGTCGGACTGATGTTTGCAAGCTTTTATTTCCACTAATTATGGTAATGTTCCGCTTGTAGTTAATGAAAGCACGACTTAAGAATAGAATATTAACATCAGACCAATAAAAGACATTTTTTAAGTGAGTTGAATGAAAGATATATTTAATACCTGCTGAAAGTTTGTTATTTTCA
The DNA here is from genome assembly GCA_903066815.1 of Brachyrhaphis roseni. Taxonomy (NCBI): domain Eukaryota; kingdom Metazoa; phylum Chordata; class Actinopteri; order Cyprinodontiformes; family Poeciliidae; genus Brachyrhaphis; species Brachyrhaphis roseni. Next base: position 6,291 of record CAEFZY010029155.1, on the reverse strand, counting down.
AAAGGTACTTTTAATTTGACAACGTCTTATCGGAACCCTTATTCTAAGTTACTGGATGTGATAGTATAATAATAATAATAATAATAATAATAATAATAATAATAATAATAATAATAATAATAATAATAATACTTTTTTTTCTTACCTCTACCTATTATACAACTTAATATAAAATAACAGGGGGAAAAAAGAAGCGTATCTAGCATAAAAACAACAAAATTATTGTGGCATGGTATGCTCATTGTTCCACCCTAATATTTTTATTATTTCCTGTCCCTCTTCGTATCGTCATTCGTAAATTATTAATTGTGTATTTTACCATATTGTCTATTAAAAATTGCTTTTGACGTAAACATTAGTTATTAATTAAAGTCTCTAACCATGCCTTTCGTTGTTTTCTGTGTGGGCTAACCTGACACTCACAATATGGCGGACACACTAACGTATCATTTCTAAAGGACCACGAAGCCAATGCGTTGGTCTTAATCCTTTTCCGTCAACCGGTGTGCGATTTAGGTGGAAGGGAAGCGTTTCAAGCTTGAATGAATCGCAAAGCTATTGCTCTCAACCTCGGACTCCGAGGTAAATCAGTTATTAGGTCAATAAATATTGATAATTTAATTGAAAAAATATAGGGGCGGAGGGTGTGGAATCCGACCAAGTTTACATGCTTATTAACACCCTATCTGGAATTGATGGTGTTAAGCACACTGACTTTGACAAATACCAAGCAATATTTTAATGTGAACATCATCCCTTCTATATAACTATCGATTACTCATTCATTGCACGTAAAAATCTCTCCGCTTGCTACGGATATTATCAAATGGAACGAAAACTCCCTCTGCTCGCCGTCCCGCTTACCACGCAGACGAGTAAATGGTGCGGAGCCACGAATTACATCCAACCCCTGAGCCCCGTGCGTTCGTTTTGTTCATTTTATAAACCCCCGAAAGGCGGGGTTAATGGCGAATCAAACAAACGTCGTTGGTGAAGAGAAGCCCGACTCAATCGACAGGACAAATCGAGGCAACTCTTCGGAAGCGCTTCCTTTTAGTTGTCAACAAGGAATGTGAATGGATACTGAATAGCAGCTCTTAGCAATAAATGGTGTTCAAGACGATTGGGAAACACTTTGCTGAACAAATAACCGCGTCTGTTCTGTAGTGTGACGTTGGTCAGGTAGGCAGCTGAACTTCACTTACTGTGTTCTCGCTGTACCTTGTTAGCAGGCTAATGTTAGCTAGTTATTAACTAAGTTATGTTGAAAGTAGCCTTTATTATCGATTATTGTCGCAATTATGCTTCTTCATTCTGAAGAGCAACTCAGGAAAATGGGTACCAATAGTCTGTGTCAATGCCATTGGCTAACTCAGTTGGACTTCCTTATATATTGTGAACAATAAAGTAGAATATACAGTCAAGGTCTCAGCCTTTATCCTTTTAGCTTGTTAGGTATTTAAGTATTGTTAAGTGTTTATACCGCTTAAACTTCCTGGAATTTATCTATGGCAAACCTCAGTGTGTTTTATTTGTCCAATTAGTAGTTTCAAAGACCTTCAGTGAAAGGTTGTTTTCCAAAGTATTGCCACTAATATTTTTATTTTCATGTCAAATTAATTTAATATGTGTTGATCTTGGTGATCTGTTTAGTGAAATTCCAGCAAAGTCCACTGATTGTTGGTGTGGTTGTACCGTTTCAATATGTGGGAAAGTTCAAACTACAAGAATACTTTTGCTTTCGGCAGCTGGAGCTGGAGTGTGTGGCATGCATCAAACAAAAGTGTTGTCATGTGTGACTGTACTTTTTAAAATTTTAATTTTTTGGCATTATAAAAATGCCTTTATCTTGACTCAGAATGTCAGTGGTGGATATCAGTGGACTTTGAAATAGTTGGATATTACATCCTCTCAACACTAAACTATTCATCTGATTCTTTCTTTTTGCCTCAGACATACCTTTTAAATAAAGACAGATGTGGATTGAGTGATACTCCTGCCACCAGGTCTCAGAATATCCATGTGTATAATCTTCTTAAAGTTTGATCCTCGGCCGGCGTCCAAAAATGCCTACAGGTAAGGCAACACCGTCCATGCTTTGATGTGAAAACCTCCTAAACAAACTTAAGGAAATAAGTGCTTTAAAATGATTTTGAGTAGGAAGAGCAGGAAGTTCTAAGCTGCCTTTATTAGTTAATCTAGATTTTAGGGGTCTGCAACTTTACAGTCTAAAAAGCCATTTTTGCCCCCCCTCCAGTTCAGTAAAACTCATTTAGAGCCACGAACGTTACCAGACATGTTGAAAAACGGCATGCATTTTGACTAGTAATCTGGAAGTTTTGACATATTTCATTTAATTTCCATTTTTAGGTTTTGAACTAAAGAAAAACATTAGCAAAAAAAAAAAAGAAAATGGATACATTTTCTTTTGTGGGGTGTTGATATTTGTGGAAAATGTTCTTTAAAAATGCCAACCTACTGACAAGAAAAGTTGGTCCAAATATTGATTACTGGTACTTTTAGTTTAATTTGTTGTAGAAATTCAATGTAATTATACCACAAAAAAATGAAAATAACAAAGCTTAATTTAAGCTGCTAATTTAGCATCTTAAATTAAATACATAATTTAAGCTGCTAAATTATGTATTTGTCTGTATTTATCCATATTTACAAACATTAGTTTGTTCTTTACCTTTTTATGTGTTAGTCGTTAAGAGCCGTTGTGGAAGGTCCAAAGAGCCACTTATGCCTTGCAGACCTCTGGCCTATAATGACCAATCAAGTTCAGAATGTACCCATTCATTTTCTACATTAACTATGAATAAGTACAAAGTAAGGCAGCTTAAGTTTTATGTTTTAATGCTCTGGGGTACAGTTCTCGATGCAGAGTTCAACAGCCAGCCAGTTTTAGAAGATAAATAATAGAGCGGTTTGTGAATATCTGTTATTATGGAATAAGATCTGTTTGAGTTTTACACAAAGAGGGTGGCATAAAGTCGAACTGGGTCGAATTTTTTCACATGAGCATTGACAGAGATTAACTTTAAAATGTCCTCCATGATTTTTCTGCGTGTTGGATCTGATTCGTCCTGCTGCGAAATAGATGTGTAAGAGTTTCGTAAACATTGGCTGAATCGCCAGAAATATAGCTGAGGGAAAAGTGTCACAACACAGGTCACGCATCAGACGTCTTACAAAATGGAGAGTTAGTGTAAAATGTGTCACTATCACTTTTATAGTCGCAGCGTGGATACAACAGAGTGGAAAACAGAAACTGACCTTTTTTGATAAATTGTGACACAGATAAATTGGGATGCTCGAACCCTTGGTAAACAGGCCGTTTGCGGGAACAACTCAAGAACAGGAAAGAAGAAAGCAGCAGTTGAAGATCAGCTGGGATATGCTTCGGCCGGCTTGCTCTTGGTTAGAAATGAGAGGCCCTGATGGTGTAAGAAGATCGAATGCGTTAGTTTCAAGTATCCCTGCCTCATAACCAGTTCATGCACTCTTTCCAGACTGTCAGTGGCTCTGAAACGCAGTCGATGGAGCACAGCTGCTTAAAGTGGACAGAAATCAGTGACGGTAAATAAGAGGCTCTTACAACATGTGCATCAGATGGCCTTAGAATTGCAACTTGTCGGAGCTTCTCCCAGAAATAATGAGAAAGGATGTTGCCGGCAGTAGTAGCAGAGGTTGATGGGGGAGAGACAAACAGAGTTGGGGCCAACAGGTATTGTCACAGAAAACAACCAGAAGGTTCCAGAGTGAGAACCAGCAAAATCACTAAAGGCAGACATAACAAAAACAAGTGACGAGGTACATTTTGTATTTATTTTTTTATTTTTCCCCTTTTGAGCTGTATCTATTTTCGTTATAATCACAAGCGAAAAAGCTATCATCTAAAGTAGCTCTTTAGATGAGAACCACTAGAAGGACTCCATTACCAATTGTGTTTTGAAGCCTCTTGTCACCCTGGCATTCAATATAAAAAATAAAAATATTTTGGTACTCTCCAGACAGTGGAACATTGCTACTTATAACACTGTAATCCTAACACTAAATTGTATGGGTATTTGAATTCGATACTAATATTGGAAATTTGTCTGACATCTGCCAAAAAAACTAATATCTGATAAGATCGGCCTGCATCTAAAGCCACCTTCCCTAACACTCCACACTGCAAAATAAGTAATACAAGAATGTTTAATTTGTGCCATTATCATATTGGGTCAATATTGATATCGGCCAATACTCAAAGCTGCAACACTGACATTGTGTCAGAAGTGAAAAAGTTGCACTAATTGGTCATACTATAGTCTGGGTTGATCGTGTTGCTGACAGAGCTCTGAAGTGAGGGCATTTTATTTATTCATATGTCTTTAGTGTTCATTACTTCATGCGCCGATTGAAATAATTGAACACATGATTTTTTAATAAATATAACCTCAGTACATTCAGTATGTTTTCAGTCAACATACTGAATGTACTGAGCGCTGTTTTCATGCATCAGATAATTATTATCCGAAACGAAATCTCAGATATTGGTATCGTATCGGAAGTGAAAAAAGCAGATTGATGCCTTCCTAGTTTTCACTTCGGAGATTATATAATCACTTCACAATAATTGTTAAATTGTAAACCCAACTTCCTCAGCAAAAGCCTCTTTTTACACTCAGTTTTTATCAATTCACTGTTTTGTTTAGTTTTTCCTGTGGTCTCCATGTTCATTATCCAGCAGTAAATGGTAACTCCTTTCAGCTGGAGGTAAAGACAGGTGCGCTACAAGCAGTCAGTGTGGGCTATGGCGCAATACGGAGGTGTACGTCATTATATTCCCCCAGAGGTTGAGGGCAAACTCTCTGCCTGGCCATAGTCCTGCTCTGTCCTTCTCCAGCCCTGACCTTGCCTAAGGAGAGGACAACAGAGGTGTGTTATGAGTACTAAGTGGGACCTGGGGAGAGTAGAAATGTATTGTGTGCTGCTACATTTATCTGAAGTCTATTATGTACAGCTGAAACCAGAAGTTTACATACCCCGAGTAAAACGGCACGTTTTTTTTTTTTCTCTGTCGGAAGTTAAATCAGACCAAACTTCTCCTGTTTTGGGTCAGTTAATACCACAATAATGAAAGAATATTTCAGAAAAGATTACATGCATTTTCTATTTGGGAGCATTAAACTGTATGACTTGTGGTCAAATGTTTCGGGTTTCCTTCCACAAGCTTCTCACAGTAGGTCATTGCTGCCTCTCTGCTACTCTGCAAGTAACATGCAGTGTGTGTTTGTGTTTTTCTGTTAGCAAACCACATCAGTAAATATGGCAGAAAAACGAAGAAATGACACCCGATCATTTTTCAGTGCAGCAAAAAGGCCAAGTAAGTAAGAAACGCTGCACTTTGAAAGGGAAGTTAATACCATTTTCTAAAAATAAAACAAACAAAAATGGCTGAAGTTTTTATGAAATTGTTTCGTCATGGTGTTGTTAGGCAAAGCAGCAGAGAACAGAGCGGGACGCAGAGAGAGAGAGAGAGGGACAGTCAGTCAGGGTCAAAGAGTCACAGGTAAGTGAAGATCCTCAGTCATCCAGAACAGGGCAAAAATAAAAACAGTTTAAAAATATAGCAGAGTAATTACATAAACTCAAGTTGTTGTTGTTTTTTTCTTCCCTTTTCCAAATACCGTATTTTCCGCACTATAAGGCACACCTAAACGCCTTCAATTTTCTCAAAAGCCGACAGTGCGCCTTATAATCAGGTGCGCCTTATGTTTTAAAGTGTCTTAAACACTTTAAAACTGTGTTTTAAAGTGTTTAAAACACAGTTTTAAAACACAGTTTTAAACACTGTGTTTAAAGTGTTTACGACACTTTAAAACACTTCATCAAAGTGTTTTAAATGTAGTAATTTATTTCAGCCACTGGGTGGCTTCCCGTTCATATTTGCTACATCTGGTTCATGGATCTGAGTATTGAGTGGCGCGGCTCTCAAGGCAGACTTCGTGTATTACTTCGTTCTATTGTGTGCGTCCATTGAATGTAAGTAATACTGTTGTTGATTTAGTTCGGTTTTATAAATGTCTAAGAGCTGCATTTGTACTTTGTCCCGTTGAATATTATGGTCGTTTGGTGTTGTTTACTTGTATTGTATTAAGCTCGGTTAATTAGATGCAGCTGCTATTTGTGTTACTATTTCCATTTGTAATGCCTTATTTCTGTCGTATGTTTTATCGTGTGACGCTACGGAGTTGTCAGAACGCTGGTTTGTAATCTATTAATAAAGTTTGACTGACCTAT